>JAJPUD010000159.1:316188-409008 GCA_023553655.1 Myrmecobius fasciatus | reverse complement strand
ACTTTTTTTTTTTTTTTTTTGCTGAGGCAATTGGGGTTAAGTGACTTGCCCAGGGTCACACAGCTGTTACGTGTCTGAGACCAGATTTGAACTCAGGTCCTCCTGACTTCAGGGCTGGTGCTCTATCCACTGCGCCACCTAGCTGCCCCCCCATTACAGTTTTAATGTGTGACTTTTTTTAGTTAGCTTTTGTATCCATTTTTCTACTTGATTGTTTTCTTCAGACAATTTTTTCCCTTACTTTTCCAAACTCTTGCCTCTCTCATACATACCACTCATTTCCTTTCTCATTTTTTCTTCTGTCTCTCTTATTTACCTTTTAAAGTCTTTTATGAGCACTTCCAAGAAGCCTCTTTGGGCTTGAGACCAATTCATATCCCTCTTTGAGATTTCTTCTGTGCACATTTTGTGTGTTTTGATCTGCTCTGTCACCATAGTAGCCTTCTATGGTCAAGGCTGTTTTCTGTTTCTTGCTCATTTTCTTTCTTTTTCTTTTGGTATTTCTTCTTTTTTCCTCTTTTTTTTTTTCTTTTTTACTTTTATGATTGAGCTCTGCTCTGGGGGTAAAGGGAGTATTTTCCCAAGCTTCCTGTGCAGTTCTGAATATTGGCTTTGAGCATATGGGTCTCTTGTGTTTGCAGGAGGTAGCTTTGTCTGCTATTTTCAGGAAACAGCCTGATTTTTCAGAGTTTGCTTTCTGAGCTGAGACTGGAAGCTTCCCCACTGATCTGCTCCTCTACTGAATCAGGACTGAAGGTCTCAGTTGCTAATTTGCTGTGATAAGACCCTCTCATGAGCTTTCCCACAGTCTTTCTGAGTTGGGCTAAACACTCTTTTCACCCCAGTGAGACTGTCCTTTCTTGAAGTTTTTCCAGTCTATCTTGAGCTGAATAGTGGTTTCATTATGTCAGACTCTGTTTAGAGGTTTGTTTTCTTGTGTTTTCAAGGGAAATTATGAGAGCTTGAGTAACTTCCTAGCTTTACTCCACTATCTTGGCTCCACCTCTGGAAGTATCTACCCATGGATTTTTTCAATTTTTATTTTACCTTCCGGATGTAGGATATTGGGGCCATTTCCCCTGATAATTTTTTGAAATATAATTTTCAGATCCTGTACCACCTCGTTTTTTGGATTATGGCTTTTAGATAGTTCAATAATTCTTAATTTGCCCCTTCCCAGTATGTTTTCTGTCATTTATTTTTCCAATAAGATAGTTCACATTTTTGTCTTTTTACATTCTTTTGACTTTGTTTTCTTGTTTTTTGATGTCTCATGGAGTCATTATTTTCTATTTGCCCAATTCAAATTTTTAGGGAATTACTAAATTAAAATTAAAATTAAAAATATTTAATGTTTTATTTTCTCAATTACATATAATTTTAAAAAATATTCATTAAAAATTGACTGTCAAATTCTCTCCCTTCCTATCCTCCTACCTCTCCATGGAGAAGGCAGGTATTTTATTATTATATTATTTCTGTATTAGTAAAAGATAATACAAACAAAAAACTCCCAAGAAAAATAAAGAAATTTTTAAAAGTATACTATGATCTGTATTCACACTCTATCTTTTCTTTTTCTGGAGATGGTTAGAATTTTTTATCATATGTCTTTGAACCATTGCACTGCTGAGTCATTCACAATTGGTAATAATACAATATTGCTTTTATTATGTATACTGTTCTGGTTCTACTCCCTTACTTTGTATCAGTTCATGTAAGTCTTTCCAGATTTTTCTGAAACTATCCTGCTCAATATGTCTTATAATAGAAAAATTGTATTCCATCAAAATCACATACCACAACTTCATCTGCCAGTTTCCAGTTGATGAGCATCCCCTCAATTTCCAGTTATTTTCTAACACTAATAAATCTCCTCTAAATATTTTTATAGATATAGATTTTCTTTTTCTTGTTTGTTTTTTTATCTCTTTCAGGTATAGACCTAATCATGATACTGCTGGGTCAAAGGGTATGAATTCTTTTATGGCCTGTTGGGTACAGTTCCAAACTGTTTCTCATGATGGTTAATAGCTTTACAATCCCAATGTTTCAATTTTCCCACATTCTCTCCAAAATTTTCCATTTTCTTTTTCTTCCATATTACCCAGATGATAAATGTGGGGTGGTACCTCAGAGTTGTTTTCATTTTGCATTTCTTTAGTAAATAATGATTTACAGCATTTTAAAGAAATTAGTTTTTTTTTTTTCAGTGAGGTGTTGTACCTCTTTTTGATTTGACCAATTTTAAGGAGTTATTTTTTTCAGTGAATTTTTGTACCTTTTTCTTAGTTGGTCAAGTTGTTTTTTCTTAAGTTGCTATTTTCTTTGGAATTTTTAATGCTTTTACCAAGCTGTTAATTTTCTTTTTATTATTTTCTTTCTTTGCCCTCATTTCTTTACCTAATTTTTCCTTTACCACTTATTTAATTTTGAATATAATTTTTTAGTTCTTCCAGGAATTCTTGTTGTACTAATTTCCATTTCACCTTTGTGTGTGTGTGTGTGTGCGTGTGTGTATGTGTGCACATATGTATATATGTATGTATGTGTCTGCTCATACCTGTTTTGACTTCATTGTCTCCTTAATTTGTTTGATCTTCACTGCTACCACAATAGCTTTTAATGGTTAGGTTCTTTTTTGGTTGTTGTTGTTTGCTAATTTTCCCATGGTATTTCTTGATTTTAAACTTTATGTTGGACTCTGTTCTTGATATGGGAGTAAAGATGGGACAGTTTCAAGCTTCAGGTTTTTTCACATTGCTTTTTTCAGAGTTAGTTCTGGGAGTTTGGATTTGGTACTTCCAGATGGTGTGATCTGGGAAGAAGTGTGGTCACTGATTTTCTAGGCTGCATTCTGGTTCTTATCCAAGAAGGCCTCCTGATCATTGGGATTATAATTGGGATATTCCTCATGGTTTCTGATCCTTTGAGAACAGAAATGACACTCCTCTTCAGGAGTCCTTTTGCCTTAGGACGAATACTGTTCTTTAGGGTACCCTGTCCCTGGTGACCAAAGAGATGATGCTTTCAAACCCTCTTGCCTGGAAGTGCCACTTTCTACCCTCGAACTATGATTCAGAAATGGGTGTAGAAAATGGATTTACCAAATAGCATCTACTCTGCCATTTTCTCTCTGCCCTACCATCTGTCTTCTTGAAGGAAATCAGAGAAGTTGTAGGTGATATGATAAAGCACTCTAGATTTAAGAATAAGAATTATAATAGGATCAATAAGTGGTGGTATTGGCCATACTTTTTATGTTGGGAAATAAATATCTCTTGATTGTATAACCTGTGGTCCCAAATACCAGAATCTGGGTCTATGCAGGAGAGTTTACACAAAGTAAGTCTTGGATGGGGGGCAAGGCTTTCTATAAGTCCCTCCTTGACTTGTGCTCCCACATAGAATTTTGCTAAGAATATCAGAATTTGGTTCATGTCTATGTTTCTGAAGAAAACATAAATTGGCCTTCATGTCCCTATACAAATACTCAGGATAGAGGACAGTCCCTATTTCACATCACAAAAAAATTAATAATTATACCTGAAGGTATAATGGTCAGCACTTTTTAATAAGCCTCCTAGCCCTGAGGGGCTTTTTTGGAAGGAAAATGAACTCAAAATTAATATAGAGTGATATCTCTCATACTCTGGTGACTCCCACCTCTTTGCCTGTCCTCCAGACTTATAACACCAGCCTGTGGTTGATGTTTCTCTCAAAGGAAAACTGCATTCGAAGTTGCTAGAGAGGCAATCTTTTAGTTTAAAAAAGCAAAAAAAAAAAAAAAACCCAAAAAACAACAACAAAAAAAACCTTACAATGGCAATGGAAGCCAAGATTTAGGTTTATTCCTCCAATTATTGCCTTTGTTCCTTGTTGCTTCTCCAGCTTTGGACCCATTCTGTTGCTACTCTTATCTTTAAAAATCCAGGGCTGGAAATTTCTTTATTGAGTAGTTTCTTCCTTTTCTAAATATTCTTTTGTCACTCTCCTCTGTCTCTCTACAGTTGTCATCTCACATACTGTGTGCAAAAATACTATGTGCTCCCCTGTAGGCTTGCAAAAAGAATAATAAAAGAGCACTCAAATTGCTTAAAATCTAGTTGAGAAGTAAAACATAAATATATCTAACACTGGGAAGTATGTGATAAGTGCTAGCAATATGTGCTCATTTCAGAGGAAGGAGAGAACACAGCTGGTGATGACTATGTAAGACTTCACAGAATAGGTGAGACTTGAGCTGTATCTTAAGGGATAGGATTCAGACAGGTGAAGAAAAAGGGAGTGAATCATGAGTAGGACTTAGAGTAGTTGGGATAGGGAAGCCTTAGTTTCCCCAAAGGCATGAGAGGAAGGAAAGTATAAATGTTAAGAGTAAGAAATCAATCTGGCTGCAGCAGAGGACTCATCTAGGAGAATAAAGGGAGAAAAAGATGGGAAGGAAGCTTGGAACCAGGTTACAGAAGGCTTTGAAAACTAGACTCATGGAGTTTGTACTTTATCTTTAATGAATTGGGATCCATTAAATATTCTTAAGGAGAGGAATGGTATGATGAAAGTAATTTAAACTGACATAATTATGGTAAAATGGATGAGGAATGGAAAATTATTGCATTTAATAAAATGGTAGATGATACTAGCCTCAACTAGGGTGGGAGAGTGAAAAATGGAGAAGTGATAGAATAGAGATAGATGGTCATGACTGATTAGATATTGGAAAAGCAGGGAAGCATTTAAGCCTGAAGATTTTAATCTTGGAAGTTAAAGGAAATGATAAATTGATAGAAATACAAAAATAAAGGAGCAGAGTCAATCTTGAGGGAAAGATGGTGAATCTGTTTTTATGATAATGAGTTTAGTACAATGGTGGAACAGCTGAGTGAAAATACCAAGCAGGCATTTAGAGTGGGGTTTATCAATTTGAATTAAGTTGTAATTGAAGTTGTGGGAATGGAAAAAATCTGCAAGGGTGAATAATGGATGAAGGAGCCAATGGGTGGGAAGAGCAGAAGTTATAGAAGTAGAAGAACCAAGATAATGCATCAACTTAAATCATAGTATGAAAGAATTCAAAGAAGGAGGATGTTGTCAATAGAGTCAAATGTTACTGTGTAATAAAAGAACAAAAAGTCCAAAAAGATCCCTTATGTCACCTCTCATTTCTTCACACCTGGAATACAGGCCTTAAAATGGTTTCTCACATTAGGAAATTACTCATCTAGTGATTCTGACATATACCCCTTGGCCCCATTGCTTCCTTCTGACTACCTTGCAAGGCCCTGATTTGATTTTGTCTTTTGTTTTCTTACTCAGCCAGAGCAATAGGCTGAGGAGAGGAAGAGTAAGAAAAAGAAAGAAGTCTTTTCCTTCATTGTTTCTCTCTCTGATTTGTGTTTGGCAGAAGAAGCCAAAGAAGCCAATCACCTCCTCCATCCTTTCCAGAGTAATATTTTTTTACTCAAGGAGGCTGTTCTTGTCTCTCTCGGCAAGGTCATCTGTTGCCTACAGATAGATATAAAATAAATAACTGAAAAGGGATCATTTAGAGTGCAGACATCAGAGGCAGCTAAGCAAAGTAGTCGAGCTACCATACTCCTACATTCTTCAAAGTTGACCTTCCAGGAATTGTCTCTCATGCTATTTGATTTTTCTACTTCTGAGATTTCAGATATTACTGAGATTATATGAAAAACCATTATTATGTGACTAATTAAGAACTCCATGACTCCAATGGTAATGTTCATTTGCATGATACAACTCTCTAAAATCAACATCATGAATGCTTATTTAGTTGAAAAAAAATATATTTTAGTAATAGGGATTTGAAGAATTTTAGTGATATAAGTGATTTAGTTATCAGCCATCCTTCTACTGCCTAGCTACTATGAGGTTCTTACTGCCCTTATACTGTTCAGAGGAAATTGAGGCAATCAGAAGCCAAGATACTTGCCCATGGTCACTCAGCTATTAAGTATCTGAAGCCGGATTTGAACTCAGGTCTTTCTCACTCCAGGCACAGGACTCTTACTGCACTACCTAGTTGCTTTATTGCTACTTCCCAATCCTCACTTATTTTGCATTTACATTGCATATAATTTATATTTATTTATCTGAATATACATAGAATATAAATTTTCAGGGGACATTTGTGTTTTTTATATTTTAATATTCTCTTCAATGGAGTGCAATTAATGATTAATAAATGTTTACTTAATGAATGAATTAATGAGTTACACAAAGGCAAAGAAAACTGCCATTTATAGAAATCTTCTCCTCTGACTTCCTAGGGGTTCCAGCAGAAATTCTCCTTTCATAGTAAAGAGATTGTGGCCATCAGCTGTTCTTGGTGTAAGCAGGCGGTAAGTACCATGAATTTAAGGTGGCAGGAGGGTGGTGGTGGAAGGAAGAGACATGGTAACACTTAGTCTGTAGGCTCATTTCAGGATTTATTTTAAGATCAGATGTAGAGCTAGAAGGAACCTAAAAAGCCATATGATCCTGCCTTCTTATATTATACATGAGGAAACTGAGGCCCAAAGGGATTAGGTGACATGTCCAAGGTCATACTGGTAGGATTTGAACTTAGGTCCTATGATTTTCAGGTTCTTTTCGTTGTACCATTCTGCTCTCACATCCCAGTCCTAGTCCACAGAGGGTGAGCACCAGTTCCTTCCAAAGGCTTACCCCATCATTTAGCCTTTCCTGTTTCTCCTTTATTGACATGTAACCGAATGCATAGCTTGTGATCACTCTTCCCATATTGTACCAAAAACAATGTTACATATAATTTTGTTTTCTCTCCCCTAGTGGTTATGTCTTTAAGTGAAAAAGTTTCTCTGAACTAAGGTTCATTTGTACAAACTAAATTGGCTACAGAGGATCCACCCCCATTTTATGAGGATACACAAGGAGAAGCAGATTTTGTAACTTGTTTGGAAGGTGATACAATGAATCAGTGGCAGCACTAGACACAGACACCAGCTCTTCTTCCTGTGTTCTATTATTATAACCTTTAAAAACAAGCTTTCTTCCTTCTATTTAGAAATGCTAAGCACTTTATTTGTAGAGTGTCATCATTCCCATCCTAAAAGTTCAAGTTTATTGCCTTCCAGCAAAAAGAAGGCCACAAAGCTGTCCTTGTGTACTTTCCTGGTAAAGAAATAGCATTACAAGGAGAGGAACTCTAGTAATTTTGTACTTTTCTCTTCTCTAGAATTTGAGGAGCTGCTTGGATGAGATTTATCATGTCTGGAAAAGAGTTCAGTTGTTCTGATTCTAGCTTGTTCTCTTTTGTTTTTCACACTTTTTTCAACTCCCAAATGAATAACTAATTTTAAGTAAGAATAACCAGAGCAGGGCAGCTAGGTGGCGAAGTGGATAGCCAGGAGGACCTCAGTTCAAATTTGGACTCAGACACTTAACATTCCCTAGCTGTGTGACCTTGGGCAAGTCACTTAACCTCAATTGCCTCAGGGAAAAAAAGGCAAAATAAAAATAAAATAAAGTTAAAAGAATAATCAGAGCAAAATTATATGGTTTATATAAATAGGCAATATTTGTATGGTAAATTCACTTCTGGATAAACTTTTAGCATATACTACTACTACTACCACTACTGCTGCTGCTGCTGCTGCTACTACTACTACTACAACTATTACTACTCCTGCTGTTGCTGCTACTACTACTGTAGCTATTGCTATTGTCACTGCTGCAGCTTCCACCTAAGTATAAATAAATATATAGTGTTTTAAATTCTGAAAAAGTCATTATATGTTACCTAATTGGACCTTCACACCAATCTAGCATGTTGATACTTTTATTGTATTCATTTTGCATATATTAACAGTTAAAATGATTTGTCCAGGCTTACATATCTAAGAAATCCTTTAAATTCTTTCTGAAATCTGTCTAGCACTCTATTCATTCTATCACGTCGTGACCAAAATCCTTAAATTTTAGAGTTGGAAGATGCTTTAAAGGTCATCCTAAGAGATAGTGTATTGAAGAGTGGTTGTGTTAAACTCAAATAGAATCAGATCCCCATTGGCTTCATGTTGACCTAATTTTATTCATTTATTTGTTTCTTTATTGATTTCCAATTACAAGTGTAACATTTTTTAACATTTATTTTTAAAAATGTTGAATTTCAAATTTTCTCCCTCCCTTTCTCCTTGTTTCTCTCCTTGAAAAGACAAGCAATTTGATATGGATTATACATTGCACGTTGACTTAGAAAACCACAAATTAACGTTATCTATGTGTATTTTTATCTATTTTGTTAAATATTTCCCAATTCCATTTTGATCTGGTTCTGGCTGGGCACTTATAGGCAGAGAGTCTGACCCCTCTGGTGTAGTAGAATGAGAATGGGATTCTAGAGGACTTGGCTTTGGATCCAGTCTCTGTTTCCTGGCATAACTGAGCAAATCACTTTGCTTCTCTAGGGCTTAATTTCATCATTGTACAAGGAAGATAGGATTATGAGAGTACTAAAGTCTCTCCTACTCCTAAGTCTAAAATTCTGTAATTATGATGTATCTCTAAAGTATTGTTAAGCTCTAAATCTTACAATTTAATCAACTCTTTAGCTCAAGATGGACTTTTACTGTAAAATCTAGGCCAGAAAGCCAGTCAGCCAATGCTTAATGTAGTACAAGTTCCAATATGACTAGATTGCTATATCCTTACAATGATAACTTCTAAACTGGTCCTTTAAGTTCCTAGTTCTCCTAATCCAGGGGTTCTTCAACTTTCTTACATCATGAACCCCTTTAACAGTCTGATGAAGCCTGTGGGTCCCTTCTCAGCATTATATTTAAATGTATAGAATGATAATGAGTTAGCATTTATATAATGTTTTAAGGTTTGCAAAGTGCTTTACAAATATGATCTCATTTGATCCTCATAACCACCCTGGAATGTAAAGGCTTATTCTTCCCATTAACAGAAGAAAAAACTGAAGCAGAGAGAAGTTACAACTAGTCAGTGTCTAAGGCCAGATTCAAGCTCATTTTCCTGATTATTGACATCTTCCTGAATTTACATCTGGCTTCAGTTATATATTAGATGTGTGACCTTAGGCAAGTCACTTATTACATGCCAAATTCTGTTTATCTCACCTTTCTCATTTGTGAAATGAACTGGAAAAGAAAATAGCAAACCATTCTATTGTCTTTGCTAAGAAAAAAACTCAAGAAGAGTCAGACATTACTGAACAACAACTTTCTGACTACCACATCAGTGGTAGTAATTCTATTCAGTAATCTATTTAGCATACCACCTAGTTGCCTCGTACATAGGATTGCAAAGAAAACAAATTATATTGGAATGCAATTATCAAAATGTAGTTTTAAAAAAATTCACAGACTCTTATCCATCTATTTATTTGTTATTTGGGTAAATGACTGAGATTAAAAACCCATACTTCAGCAGAGATCTGCTTAGAGACTAGCCATACCCAAATCTGGCCTGGTCTTTTTCCTCTGGGTTGTTGCTCCTATTCATCTGTTGCCTTATCATTGGCAACTCTGTTTTCTCTCCCCAGTTTCACAACAAGGTCACTTGCTTCATGATGCACCACATTGAGGAGCCATGCTCTCTGGGGGCTCATGCTGCTGTCATTGTCCCACCTACCTGGATCATTAAGGTGAAGAAACCTCAGGTAATTGCTTAGTCACTAATGCTTTCAGGCAAACTGAGAGCATAATATCTGCTGCTTTTTGCTGCTTTTCTCAACTAGCCTCTGGGTTCAGATATCCCATGCTTATATATCCACATGCCCCTATGCTTGACTGCCATGACCATGTTCCACTATCTCATCCCCATGCTCTGGAGGACTCTGTCATGAAAAAATATCACCATTCTAATAAAATCAAGAATCCAAATTAGGAAAATCTTCTCCCTTTTTACATATTGACCATGCTTCTCCAGGGGCTGGGATTCAGTCCTGGGTCTCACTAAGGGTCAGCGATGGGTACAGGTAAGTCAAAACTTGTGGGTACTGGTACCATTGTACAATCTCTCTTGTTCTCAACTCTTGGATATTAAGGAGTAAGAATAAAGGTATACTGTTGAGAACCCATTGAATAGTTAAGGTGCTCTCTATTTCTGAGCTTCCTTCCCTCTCTGGAGGGATAGATTTCAATTTGATGCTTTTTAGTATGTAAACCCATTCAGAGCAAAATTATGTTTATGGTCAAATAGACTTGATCATTGGAAAAGCAGTCTATTGTGTCATATCTCCATTTTATTTTCTGTCATAAGGAATGAAATGTTGTAGGAAAGCTTCTAAACCCATGCCATGGGCTGTGAAAGAAAGCTTTCTCCATCACAGTCCTGCCGGTTGTAATGTGGAAGATTTGACTTAGTAGTAGCCTTTAGTAAGAAGAAAACATTTTATTATGGCTAGGTTTATATGAAGGAAATGTGGTTCCAGGCAGGGCTGGATACTGGCTTTCAATGCTATATTGTTAATCAGTTATTTCAATTTTGTAAAACTCTTTGTGATCCCATTAGGAATTTTCCTGACAAAGGTGACTTTCAGATGGCTGGGAGACTTATAGCTAAGCCTTAAAATCACCTTAAGTTTCTTTTTGTGATCCAATAGAAAATATATCTTTATCTGCATATAAATATACCTGTGTGTGTGTGTGGGGGGGTGTAGGCAGGGGCGTGAGACCTGGCCTTCTTTTGCTCATAGCCTTGAACATTGGTTAACATTTGGCTTTTGACCCCTGGCTCTCAGCTTTAGATTGCAGGTTTAACTGAAATAAGCTACACAGACTTCTGGGATAAAATGGACAGCTCAGAAGAGGAGGAGATTTTTTTTTTCAGCTCAGAATGTAATACCTGATCCATAAAGAAGCTCAGGAGAGGCCTATTTCAGAAGGGATAAACACTAAATTTTGCTCTAAAATTGAGGCTTTATACAAAAAGTGATCTTAGACTGTTCCAGAAAGAAAAGATTGTCAATAATGTTGAAGAAGTTCATTGATTTAGTGCTGGAAGAGACTTCAGTCTTATACTATCGTATCATCTAAAAGATGATAACATTGAAATCCAGAGAAATTAAGGGTCTTATTCAAGGTGGCATATGTCATATGTGATCAAGGAAATATTTACACTTGGGTCCTTTTACTCAAAGTCAGTATTCTTCCTGTCATATGGCTCCTCTAAGAACAGTGAGTGGTTGAAGCAGGATTGGCATAGTGTTGTTAGTTGGATTTTGGTTAAGCATGACTGTATGAGATTAAAATAAAGTCAAAATAAAGTTAATATAAAACAAATAGTAAGAAATGGCACAGATCTTATTTGGTAACTCCTCCCACCTCTTGCCATGCACCACTTTGTTCTATATTTTAGATTGATTTGATTTATGATTGAGAAATTGGATTGTCTTGTTTTGTCATTGTAAGGGGTAGGAACCAGACTGTGATTTAATTGGTACAGGAAACTCCCAGGGGAGAAAACTTCCTCTGTCAGTTCAGATTGCCACCTGCACTTTATCATCTTAAAGATTTGCCTATAGAAGTGAGAGTTTTGTGGTGCACCAGGGTCACATGGCCAGGGTTTGTCAGATGAAGGACTGGAAGTCAGTCCTTTTCAACTTCTAGCCAATGATCTAGCCATTAAAACACAGTATTTCTTTATTCTAAACATATGAAAACACAGGCATGACATTTGTCAAGAGTTTCTTAATTGTTGATCCTAAAACTCAAGTTATAGTGCTGTGCAGCTTTGCTGGATATGCTATCACAACAAACAGGGTTGTTAAAATGCAGAGTTGAGTAACAGTATAACAAACCTTCTTAACGCTTGCTCAGTGCTCCAAAGAGTGATGTCACAGTATCTCTATAGCCTTTGGCAATGAGATATATTAGATTTAAGATGTGAGTGTTAGATAGAGCCAAATGTGGAAAGGATGATGATATTACCCATAAAAAAAAGGAGTTGGCTAAAATGAGATTAGTTCTTTGGAAAGGTACTCAGTCCTTTATATTTAGTGTGAAAAAATAATGAAATGGGGAAAAGAACTTTACTTTCCCTCAGTTTCTTGACAAGAAGGAGCAGTGGAAATAGCCAGGATATTAGAAGCAAATGAAGAGTATGTGATCTTTTGGCATGCAATAAGGTCAAATTATTAAATTATGCCTGCTTGAGAATGTTTATTAGTTCCTGACAACTTGAAATTCAAATAGCCCTCATCTAACAGCAATTGTTATAGAACATAGACCAAATGATAAAAGTTCTCCTCAGGTAAGTGGTAGGTAGAGATGAAATTCTTTTAAAGAATATTACTAAAATACCAGTATAGAAGAATATAAGATATATGGATAAATAAGAAAAGATTTGTGAACAAAATTTGAAGAATTTGAAAGCCTATGCTCTTTTGAATTATTCTTTGAGCCATTTTCTTATCATTTTGCTTTTTTGAGGCTTGATGAAAACTCTTCACATCAAAGCATCCAGTTGCTTGCCAGAAATCAATACCTGATGTTTGCTTTTGTACACATTGGCCCTGCAAGGGACCCTGATTGTTATTTTTTCATTTCTCTTAAAACCAAAACAAAATATTTTTCTGTGTTTTCATCAGAAAAAAGAAGTTTAATTCCCATCTTATTCCCTTGCCCTCCATACATAAGTCTTTTTTGTCTGTTTGCCCCAGTCTTTTTCCTGTGATCTTTTTCTGGACTATGAATTCTGTAGCTCACAGAGAAAAGTGTTTTATGTCCAGTGTCTCCCTAAGCACTTTTTGTATATCCTCATTCTGAATCAATTGATCCCTGGAAGAAGGAAGATGGTTATTACTTGAGAGTTTCCCTGTTAGTAATGATTCTTTCTGTAGTTAGGAAATAATAATAATTCACACTTACATTGCACTTAAAGGTTTTCAAAGCACTTCCTGCAACAACCTTGTGAGGTAAGTATTGCAAGTACCATTATCTCCATTTTACAGATGAAGAAACCTTTACTTAGCAAGGCTAAGTGACATATGTAAGCTTACAAAACTTTTAAGCATCAAAGCCATGAATTGAATCTGTATCTTTCCTGATTCCAAGAACAAAGGTCTTTCCTTTTGATCTAAACTGCCTTTTAATAACTACTATGTGTCCAACTTGTATGTGGCTTTTCATGCTTAAGTTGGTGGGCATTGTTTCTGGGAGCCTCATAGATTTAGCATGTTTCCAACTTGGGTCCCTTTGCTGATAGGACTTTTAAGTGGGCTAAACCTATTCACATGTGTTTTAAACAGAACAGAAAGAAGGCAAAATATGGCAAGCTATTTTGAAAATATATAGTAGGAATAGGAATAAGCCCAAAATTCACCACAAAGAGCCATAGTTATATGGGTTATACAGCAGTGAAGAAGTAGAGCAAATAGATGGTGGAATCTTACTTCACAAGAGGACAAAGTCCAGGATAGATAAATGGAGAGTATCAGAGGGAACACACATCTCAATACTGTTGTATTAACATTGTCAGAGGGAAGTGCTGCAATTCTGACACTTTCCCTTTAGTCTGCTGAAAATAGAGAATTGTAGATCTTTTGAGGACTTAGCAAGAGTGTTTTTAGAACTAGAATTTAGAACTAAGAATTTTAAGGCTCAAGAATATTTAGATAAACCAGAATTTTATTTTTCTTGGAATTTCCCTAGAAATCCATTAAAATTTTATTGATTTGAAATTTGGGATAATTTGGAAGGAAGCTGATATATCTTTACCCTATCTTTAAAAATGATTTTTAAAACATGAATATTATTAGTAACAATATAACATTAAATGCTTTAGGACTTCCATTTATATACATGTGAACTGAGATGCTATTTACCAGATTTTCTTAATAAAGCAGAACTTACTTAGCAGTACTTCTTTAGCTTGGTTCACTTGTTTTTCTATAATCAAAATTATTGCTTCATTATTCTTTAAAAGAATCTGTCATTCAGACTTTAAATTTCATTGGTTGAAATCAGCACTCCAAAATAAAAATATGAATTATATGAATTATGTGAGAATTTTGTGAGAATACAAAAGAGATGCATAATGTGGTCCCTGACTTCAGGGAACTTAAGTGAAAACAGTTTTTTTCAGTTATAGACTTTTCACTAAATCAGGCTGAATTAGTCTGAATTATTGAGGCTTAATTCTATTTTGGAAAATGTTCTCCAAGCTCTTTGAAATTCCATTCTGTTAGTTGCATGAACAATTATGAATAGAAGAAACCTTGGTTGAGGTGATCACAGAATGTTAGTTTAAGTGGTTATTAGGAAAGAAGAGAGAAAGCAAATAGATTTTTAAACAATCAAACCAGATGGGCTCTGTGAAAATACATTTCAAGAGACTGAGGGAACTTGTAGGCTAGTTGCTATGGAAAAACCAAAAATTCAAGAGAATTAAATAGATTTATACCAGTAGTTCTGAAGGCACAGAAATCATACCCAATACCTCTTGTCCTCCTGGAATAAACCACTGGTTCTGCTTGTGACTGGACCTTAATTTCTTCATCTGTAAAATGAGGGGATAGGACTAAATGACCTTCTAAGGTCCCTTCTAGCTCTAAATCTCCGAGTTTTTGAACTTAAGGTGAGTCTCTTGGCCATTGAAAAGGAAACCATTACAGATGCCAGGCTAGTTGTTTCTATTCTATCAAAAAAAATAGAAGCTTTTCCTCCATTTTGGGGCAAAATTTTCTAGCATGGCTCCAGGATCCTCTAACTGAGTCACTTTATCACCACCACTAAAGCAGCTCTTAGGGGGAAAAAAAAAACATGAAAAATGTTACCTTTTATCATGTTTTTTTTTATACATTTTTCACACAGGAGGTCTCCATACCAGGAGACGACTTTGGTTGGGCGGGAGACTGGAGCCCCACAGAGAATATGGGAGTCTCCCACCTGTACTGGGAGGGTTGGCAGGTATAACATGTGTTGTCACGTGAGTCCATGAAAGCATATGGGGTTTCCATTTCCCTGCCTTTTAGTGGGACAGGGGAAGTCTTTGACTCCAAAGCACTTTACTGGTTTCTGTCTGTGGCTTATCCATGAACAGTGGCTTGGAAATGTCAAAGCATGAATAGCATGCAATTGAAAAGCATGTGCTGCTTACAGTCCTCCACAGGAATATGCATGGGGGAGCATCTTAATGGAGTCCATCTCTAAGGTCAGTGATGTCTTTCTTTCTTACAGAATTCATTAAAGGCTTCAAATCGGAAGAAAAAGAGGACAAGTTTTAAAAGGAAAGCCAGCAAAAGAGGAGCTGAAGTAAGTGGGGGTAGGAAATGCTGGACAGGGCAGAAAATAACCAACTCAGTCAGCGGTCCCTTGAGAGCCTGTTGGAGGATTCAGCTAAGGAGACAATCTATTTATGTCATCTCTCCAAAAGCTTTAAATCCAGCATGCCCTTTCATTGGTGAGCTTGTTTAACTAGAGAGGAGGATGGGGAGGGGAAAAAAGAGAGAGAGAGAGATGGAGAAAGAAACACACAGACAGAGAAATAGAGAGAGACTGAGTCAGATTGAATGAGAGACAGAAACACAGAGACAAAGAGACACAGAGAAAGATAGAAACAGAGAGACAGAGTCATTCTGAGAGAACAAGAGACAGATAGATGAGAGACATAGAGACAGAGAGATTGAGAAAGAGACAGAGAGAGGTAGAAAGACACACACACACAGACAAAAACACAGAGAGAGATGGAAAAAGAAATTTATAGAGATAGAGAGATGAAAGAGACAGACAGAAAAAGAGACAGATAAAGAGAGAGAGAAACAGAGATAGAGAGACAGAAAGATACACTGTTTAAATTAAGACATAACTTTTAAAATTGTATCACCTTAATTACTGGTGTTTTCTTATTTCAGCCAGAAAATAAAGGCCGGCCATTTGTGATAAAACCCATCTCCTCACCACTCATGAAACCACTGCTCATATTTGTGAATCCCAAGAGTGGAGGCAACCAGGTGAGATCATCTTCCTGAATCTAATTCAGAATCTTCAGTGAGTTTACAAAAACAAAACTCTCCCCTTCAGTCAAAATAGGATCTTGAGATGATAGAGTATCAGGGAATAATCCACAAGTGACTGAATTATATTATTATTCTAGGGAGTAATAGAATCACAGAGATCTTTGCTAGTTAAAACAAACTAACTCCAACTACACCGAGAAAAAGTCATTCTCTAGAACAGTATGTTTTGACATGTTTTTATTGACCAATAGAATTTTTACTACCTAAAATCCACACTTTCTCAAGATAAATTAAGACAAACAAACAAACAATAACTAATAACAAAAAAACCAGGAGCCTATTCCTCATCTTTCACATGAGGTCTCCTCTTAGATCCTGGCCCTTTCTTTATACCTCCTGATCCCTGCTTCCTGAGATACCCAGTCTTTGTGCTGAAGTTGTAGAAGGTGGTGGAGTGGTCCACAGTGAAAAATGTGGATATTTTATTGAATCTTTGGTGTTTTTGGATTGAGAAACAACTTTAGAAAATTCTCTTGCTTGCCAGTGCACCTTACAATTAAATTAATTTCAATTCAATAAAAATTCATTAAAGCCTACTATGTGCATGACACTAGGAATACAAAGATGGGAGCTAGCACTCTTTCTGGGGGCAGCTTGATGGTTCAGTAAATAGAGAGCAACAGACTTATAGTTAGAAAGCCTCATCTTCCTGAGTTCAGATCTAGCCTCAGATTGGATTAAATATATAATACAAAATGGTAGATAGGGAGCTGGTCTTGGAGTCAATTAAACCTGGTTTTTTAAACCTTTCCTTTAATCATACTGGCTGTAGATCTTTGAACAAGTTACCTAACTTCTCAATGCCTTAAGTAGCTTCAAAATTGACTTTTAGAAATGGCACCTATCTGCATTATCTCATTAGAAGTACCTTCTATCAATGAAATCAAAGATCTAGCACCATCCCCACATAAAATATAATTGCAAGATACTGTTATTGTGATGTATTGGTGAATTACTGAGATGCACTATTGCATAGTGAAAAGAACTTTCTACTTAATAACAGAAAACCTAGGTTTGAATCTAATTCTTATAAGTCCTATGTTTTGTATGCCATCTCTTTGAAGTTCAGGGTTTTTATGTAGTACAAGTCTATAAATTTCACATGATTCTTGCAGTAATGTGTAAAATAAGTATTGTTCCCATTTCAAGATGAGGAAATAGAGTCAACCAGGAGCTGTAATTTAATCAAGATGTCATGGTCATTAAGTAACAGAGTCTAGACCAGAATCTAGCCATCCAAGCTACTGGTCTGAGTTCAAGACACAAATTCTCCTTCCACTATCCCATATTTTTTTTTAATTAAAAGCCTTCAGGAGACTTTTTTTTACCTTTTTGAATGATGTTTCCATGCAATTGGGGGAGTCAAAATATTCTTTTTTTCCTCTTAGGTTAGGTGTACATTTTTTAGTCTGAGTATTGAAAGGATCTTCCTGGCTTAACTTGGAATTTTGAGAGGATTGAGTCTTCAGATTGAAGCAGGAAAATTGGCCAAAAAGGCAAAACCAGTCAAACTTGCTTTAATACCCCAAGAATAAACAAATGATAATGCATGTCTTAATTGCTTGCTGTGTGCCAGGTACTGTGCTAAACCCTAAGGATACAAAAACCAGAAAGCAAGTTCTTTGGTATAATAAGCTAAGAATGAATACATGGTAAAGCATTTACAACAAATACAAGAAAATAAGACAATTATTGCCTCATATTTTAATGGAGAAAAACAACACAAAAGAGGAAGCTGGAATTCAGGTAGAGATAAAGCAAGAGATAGCATGGTTTGAAAATGACAAGGAGGTAATGAAGAATCCTGATTCTGGAAAAAATGAGGCAAAAGCTCTTATTTCAGAGCCCAGGGTCAGAACCAAATGTTCCAGTGGGAAAGGGATGAAGAGATAGAGGTTGAATTTATATTGAAGGTAGCATAAGGTTAATGTTGCTAATGGTAATAATGAATAACTCCCGGACTAGTCTTTTGTCAGTCCATTCAATGTCATATTTAATTCATTTTAATTTTCTTTCTTTTAAAATGATTTCTCAGAGCGTAAAAATGGCAATCTCATCTATAGTGGCAAATTCTATTTTTCATATTTAAATGATGATTATCATCTTGTTGCACCAAGAGCATTTAATTGGTATATTTTCCCCAAGATTGAGGATAAAAATGGACTCTCATCTCAGATCTCTTTTCTGGTCCATCTTGACTAGTAAAACTGATGACTTGGCTGGAGATATGCATGTAGTTGCTGATTTTGCAGCAGAGTAAAAGTAAATCTAAAGTAAATAAAGTAAAGTAAAATTTAAAGTAAAGTAAAAGTGGAATTTAATTCATGACCATGAGTTCCTGAAGCCCATTGTTTTCTTCCAGTTCCTGCCTGATTGTCCATGTTCCCACCTTGAGCTGTCAGAGCCAACAGCTTGATATAAATACATATACTATATCATAAAATTAATCAATAAGTACACATTAAATGCCTGCATTATAGGAAATTTAGAAGAATTTCTCCCCTTCCCTTTCCCATTTAATTCAGCAAACATTTATTAAGCACTTGTTAGCTCTATGAACTTTGAAGCTATGGCTGTGATCTAAATTTAAAAACAATTCTTAAGTTTACTCATTAAACACTATACAGGCATGTACCTCCAGCACTTATTATAGCCTAGCCTGTGATGTAAATGACAAAACACTTTCAAAAGGAATGTGCCCCTTTCCACAACAAATAAGTCATTAAAACATTTCAGCAGAACACACACATACACAGACAATAAGGGTTTTTTTTTTTAGCAGAAATATAAATTTATGTTCCCACATGACTTCTTTAGTATAGATGTGGGAGTTTAAGCTACGAGAATCTCAGGGTGAAAATAGCAAGAGTTTCAAAGGGAAAGGATTGAACCTTGGAGAATATCTTTACTTAGAAGCAAGAACAAGGAAGGAGGAAGAAGCAAAGGGAACAGAAAAGAAACAATTGGAGAAACAAGAAGAGAGTCAGAATAATGTAGTGTTGGGGAAGGCTTGTTTCAAGAAGGATGGGACAATTAATTAATTAATGATTAATTAATCAATAAACTGAGTCTCTGGACTGTTCTTTGTAAAGCCAGGACTTAGCATTATTAGAATCGGTAATTTGTTTAAAAATTTGGCTCAGAAAAGAAGGATAAAAATATATTTCCATCTCTAAACTTCTGGGATTGTAAGGAAGGCAGTTAAAAGGGACAATGGAGTCAAGTGAAGGCCTTTTCAAAGTATAGGAGACTTGTGAATGTTCATTATCATTATTATTATTACTCAAATTCATTTTATAAGACCGGAGACTTTCTGGAGTATTTTCCTCATAAGTATTCTTTGGAGTTTGTAGTAAAAGTCTTACTGCCACTTCATAGAAGTCTTTACCTCTATTTCACAGATGAGACAACTGAAGCTCAGAGAAATTAAATCATTATCCAGGTTCATAAAGCTAATAAGACCAAAAGTAGGTATTTCAATCCTGGTCTTCATATTTTACTCCATTTTTTCCTTTTCATTTTTGTTGCTCCTAAAATATTTTTGGCTAAACTAAAAGCATATATTTGAAAAGATTCTTCTAGTCCAACTTCTTTCACTGGGAACAACCCAAGGATCAGGAAGATTAAGTGATTTGGCCACTTCCATATAGAGAGCTGGCTCTGAAGCCAAGACTGAAATGTGGATTTCACAATTCTTGGTACTGTGTTCAACTGTCATGCTTCCATCACTTCATTTCTAGCCGCCTTCATGAGCTTATTCATCATTTCCCCGTGGAATCTGAAAATAACTGAAATATACTCTTGTGTAAAATGAGAAGGTTGGACTGGAGGGTCTCAACTCCCACTGTAACATTCTGTGATTCTGTATAATCCTGTACTTCTGGAGAAAGTTGACATTTTGTCTTAATTGGTTCTTGGCTACCATCTGCTGGTGAATAAGGGTAATCACTAATTTACTAGGAACCCAAATTTTATGGGTGCTAACAATAATTCAAAAATAATGCTTTTATGCTTTTCTACATTTTGACTCAATTTATTGGAATGCATGTAAAAAAATTGGGTAGTAGTGGTCCCATATGTTTTGTTTCTTAAACATCCCAAATGCTTTGCACACCTATTCTAGGAAAACAGGATTTTGCAGTCCAAAGGAATACTGAGGATCATCTGGTTTAACCTTCTTATTTTGTAAATGAACAAGCTGAGGTTCAGAAAGTGAATACATGGTAATGTATTCCATACATTGGAATGTATCTCACCTTCAGCAGATCCTACTTGTAGAATTATATTTGATCTTCATTGGGAGGTAGGGTGTTTATATAGATCTAATCAGATTTATAAAGTACTTTGTGTTCTTGTTTTCATTTTTACTGCTGAGAGATGAAAGGACTTACCCAGCATTTCCTGGCTTGTTACTATCCAACTCAATACTTGTATGCTAGTCTTCCTTAAGTTATTGTTCAGTTGTGTTTTTTCTTTGTAGTCTCATTTTTTGGTTTGTTTTTGGAAAAGATACTGGAGTGGTATCCAGATCATTTTACAGATGAGGAAACAGAGTTAAGTGACTTGTCCAGGATCACACAGCTAGTGTTTGAGGCCAGATTTACACTTAGGAAGATGTCTTCCTTACTCCAGACCTGATACTTCATCTACTGCACTACATAAGCTACTTCTCTAATCTTAAGACCAGTACTCTATCCTTTATGTCATTGTTACCAGTTATGTCCATTTTATAGATGAGGAACCTGGGTCTTAAAGGATACTGAAAAGGATATGAATTTTATTCAGTGACAAAAAGTTGTCATTTGTTTCTGTCTACACAAAAATCAGTAGAATATTAAATATTAAAGAATAATAACAGTGATCCATAACAATACTGAATCTGTGAGGTTCTCAAAGCACTTTATATGCATTATTTCATTTCAATCTCACAACAACCCTCTGAAGTAGGATTAGACAAGGGAAGGGAATAAGAATTTTAACAGCCCCTTCTATGTGCCAGACATTGTGCTAAGTCCTTTTATAACTATTACCTCAATTGATCCTCATAACAATATCTTGTTGTTATTATTATCCAAAGTTGAAGAAACTGAGGCACTCAAAGATGAAGTATCTGAGTTTACCTTTTTATGTAAAACATTTTCATATTAGTCATTTTTCATATAAGAAGATGCTAATAAAAGAAAAATGAAAGAAAGTAAAAGATAGCATGCTTCGATCTATATTCAATCAATATCAGTTCTTTTTCTGGAGGCATATAATAATACTTTATTGTAAGTCCTTTGGGATTGTCTAGGATTATTGAGAATAGCTAAATCATTCACAATTCTTCATCATACAATATTGCTGTTATTTTGTACAACATTCTCCTGGTTCTGTTCATTTCACTATGCATCAGTTTATGTAAATCTTTCCAGGTTTTTCTGAAATTATCCTGCTTGTCATTTCTGACAAGAATATTCTGTTGAGTTCACATTTGAACTTGTTTTTCTGACCCCAGGCCCAGCACTGTGTCATCATCTGCCTTGGATTCCATTATTATTATCCTTATTATTATATAGGTGCTACTGTTGTCCCTATTTCACAGATAAGGAAACTGGGGCCCATTTAATGACAGTGTTCTATGGCTAGTAAATATTAGAGCTAGAATTAGAACCCTGGTCTCCTTTCTCCACATGTTGTTTCTGCTGCTCCATATAGCCTCTCTTCACTATGATACCACAAACAAAATTAATTCATACTAACATATGGCTGCTGTTAACATTCTACCTGAATAATTCCATTATTATAATTTTCTCTTTTTCCATTTTTGGCTCTCTAACTAGCATTTTCTAGACTATGCTTTCTCCTTTCTCTAGTCTTTGAACAGTTTGTATGACTGCTTGATTATTCCCCTTAAATCTTTATGATAAATGCACTTTGACTCTTGAGTCATTTGAGAATCATGCAATGGTTATTGCATTTGTTGGACAGTCTTTTTTCCACTTCCTTTATGCAGGTCTCTCAAAAAAAAAAGCTCACTTAATGCTCTTTCTTTCCTTTGGCCTTGTACATAATTGGAAATTTCCAGAGCAAATGCATTGACTTGCTTCTCTATATAATTATAATTTAAATTCTTGGCTGCCCCCAAACTCCTTGACTTAATATTCTAAATAAAATTTGAAAGAGAAAGCTTTTGTAATAACTATGTATCTCTGAATGCACCATAGATTTCGTCCTTGAATTTGAGCTTACGCTGGAGAGTGAGAGAATTGTATTTGATGATATGCTGTCTAGTTAGGTCTAGAAACCCATTTGTATCATTCTAGTTTTATAATCAGCTCTTTAGCTAGGTAGAATATGAAGACATATACTTAAATGGAACATCCAAATGACCTCAAAAAATGTAAGATGTCTAAAACTTATCCCACACCATTATAAGTCTCTAATAAGTACCTATTATAACATCAATCTACCTAAGTAGTTACATGTACTCTCAATATTCCTTCTCTGTTTATTGTAAGGTCATCTCTTGGTGCCAATTTAAATTTCAAGTATAATTTTGTTTTTAGGCTTGTTTATACAAATTCTCAGCAACCATTTTGCTTCCTTTCATATAAGAATAAAATCTTCAAGGTAGTCCATCTTTCCAGGTAATTTTGGTTCCTGATACCAAATAGGCTTATCTTGGTAATTCTAATTTTCCCTGATTTAATGAAGTTTGATATTCTGAAATGTAGTATAATGAAAAGTGGCAGTTTTCCTTAAGTGTTCCTTATAGAGCCAAGGAAAAACTGCAAGGACACATGATTAGGTAGAGGCCCCTAGTCTCAGCCCAAATGTTAGTGTAAAGGAAGACTGCATAGAGTTCCTGGTCCAGACTTTGGTTTTACATTTCCTCAAGTCAAGTTTGGGAGGTAGGGTAGACTGCTAAAACCATTAATCACAGCCCTGGACAATGGTTGATGTGTCCAATGAGAAAGTTGACATGGCTAGGAGGCAGAGAACCAGAACATGAAACGTGGCAAAACCAGGAACAGGCAGAGAGAAAGTGAAGCAGCAGACTTCATGGAGGGGAAATTCTCATGATGTGAAAGGGAGTCAGTTAGGAAGGAAAGATACAGGACTGGTCTGCTGGATTCCTCTGTGTATGGGTGTGGGTGTTTATGTCTCTGTGTGTGTGTGTGTATATATATATATATATATATATACACACATATATATATGTATGTATGTATATGTATGTATATGTATACATATACATATATACACATATATATGTATATATGTAGGTGAACATGTATTTATATATTTATTGAAGACATATCAAAAATTTATTCTTAAATAGAAGGATGCAAAATAGTTGTTAAATCCTGCGTAAATTGATCTGGAAACAAAATCAAACTTGAGATTTAAATTGGTACTAAGAGATTAACTCCCAATATTGGGAGATTAAACACACATTTTATATGTACACACACAAACACATATATAACTATATAACTATACACACACATACATATACACATCCACAATTTTAAATTATTTCACTTTAAAATTTTTTCAATCCTCAAATCAATGTTTTTCTTTTATATTATTTTTATAATTTTCCCCCATATGCTCTTCTTGTTCTGATTTTCTTTGTCTCTGTCTGTTTGTCTGTCTCTTGCCATTTGTAGGTTTATCTCTCTCTCTCCCTCCCTTCCTCCTTCTCTCTCTCTCTCTCTCTCTCTGTTTCTCTGTTTGTCTTTCTCTCTCTCTGTTTCTCTCTCCCTTTCTCCCTCTTTCCTTCTTTTCTTCCCTCCCTCCCCCTAAGACCCTGACAATATGTTAATTTAATAGCTCTTCTAGCTGGCAGTTCCCCACAGTTGATAGACTTGATCTCTTGATTAAGAGGTCCCTCTCTAGGGCTGGAGCTCCTAGCATGGCCCGTTTGGATTGCCTTGCTCCTGAGCACTGATACATGTAACAGTCATAACAATCACTACTGACATTTCTTTGGTGCTTTTTGCCTCCTTTGGGCCTCATGAAAGTATTTCAGCTAGGTCCAGTGGGCATTATTATTAAAGAAACCATGATCTACAGGTTAAGTGGCTTACTCATAGTCACATATCTAGTGTAAGGGTGAGATTTGAATCTAACTACCAAGTCAATGCCATGATACCTCATATGGCACCACCTAATTGAGAGTATTTTCACCCTTTTTTGTTTTCTTTTTTTTTCTCATGGTTCTCCCCATTTGTTCTAATTCTTCTTTTACAACTTGATTAATGTGGAAATATGTTTAATATGATTGAACATATATAGCCTGTATCAGATTAAGTGCTGTCTTAAGGGGGGAGAGGAGAGAGAGAGGGAAAATAGAAATCAAAATTTTATAAAAGTAAATGTTGAAAATTTAAAAAGGAAGTACATGGGATTTTTTTTTTGAGAGCTGGTTGTTAAACATCTACCAGCACAGTCATGACTTGAGTCTTTCCCCCATATTTAAATTTTTTTGTTTGGCAGTCTACATCTGGAGTTTTGAGTGTTATCTTATGTACTCAGAGGCTAGCTGTAGACAAAATAGTATCCTTTTGTTAAAAGTATAAGGCAGTAGTTTCTTCCCACTGATTATCTAAATCATTTCACAGATACATGAAATATTAAGGAAGGAGCAAACATTCCATTACCTTGTAGTATGTTTTCTTTCCCTTTTTTTTTTTCTATCTCCTGAGCTAATTTTCCTGTTCTAAAGCAGTATTTTCTAATTCTTAATTCTTTTTTTCTTTTTTTCCCCCTGCTTTTGTATTGTTTCTTTCCTTGGTACCTAGTTAAATTTGCATTGTTTAATGTTGAGTAAATAATTTCTATCTTTTATTTTTATTTTTGATAAGCATTTTCAATCCACTTTTATCTTTCCTTCCTTCGTGGTTCTCCCATGGTTTCTCTTGTTATTGACCCTCAGCAGGGAGGCAAAATTGTTTTTGGTTTTCCTTTCTCATTCAACATTCCTTCAGTGTAATTGGCTACACTGGGCTGTTAATTGGTTTTTCAAAGTCTACTCCACGATTAAATGTAGAAGCTTGCTATATTTACCATACCATACCCCTTCCATGCTAAATAGGAGAAGGGATCAGGTTTATTTTTATTGTCCTGTTCATGATGGCATTTGATATGGGGAAAACTCTCTTTACAGTCTAAGCCAAGCTAAATCTTGTTCCTGTATGCTATTCTGTCCAGTTTCATCTGGTGGTTCATATATGAGATTGAAATGAAATCAAACGTGAATAGCGTATAACATTTAATAAAAGAAATTTACTTAACAATATCTTGGAAAAGATATCTGTCAAAGACCCATTGTTGAGTATGTGTTGGACTGAGTCATTTTCCTTGATAGCATATTTAATCAGAAGGGTATGTGGACTTGAAGGTTAGTGGTATACTTCCAATAAGCCTTTGGAATCCTACTTATGAAGATGTTATGCTTTTATGGCTTGAATAATCAGGAATTTGTGTCAGTAATTATAGCCTTAGTCCACTGGACCAATTAAGTCTCAAAAATGTTTCCATTGCTTTTTTAAGGAAAAAAAAAACTACCTTTTATGGCAGGCCCTTCAAGTTTTCTTCATAGTAATAGATATTGCTCTTACCACTTTGTAGAATTTTGTGAATCTTTATATTGGGTATTTCCTCTGAATCACAACCAAAAATTCTGTGCATTTATTTATACACATATATAAATATATACACACATATGTGTATAACATATTTATGTATAACATGGTATGTATATACTCATATGCATGTGTGTTTATATGAATATGTATTTTGACCTATTTCATGGAATCAGCATTCATATCAATGAGATCACAGATCTCATCATATACATTAGATCTACATATAAGTTTTATGGAGATATATATGCATATGAATGTGTTCATACAGATATAAATCCATATATTCACTCAAGTAGATCCTTGATCTCAGGGATGTGAAATATATCATGACATCCCTGTCTTCTCATCTTGTGAATCTTTTTTCCATCTTCTATCATAAATTTATATAAACGTGCTACAAGCCTTCTTTGCTTTTGCTTGGCTTCGTGACAGTACCAGTGGAGCACAGGGGCTGTCCTCTAGTTATCCTTTACTCTTGCCAAATGACAGCTCAGTTTTATGTATATACATACAAAAATATACATTTCTTTGCCACTAGCTTCTTTTTCTTTTGTAATTTCCTGTTTTGTGATCTATTGTAGCCTACTAATACACATCCTGTATTTTTACATTGCCTTGGATGATGATTCTTACAAATATACACACATTTATGTATATAAAATCAGCCACTCTCGAAGAGCTATCTAAATCATATGTGTGGGAGAATTTCAATCCTTGTCAGCAGAGGGAGTCTGAGCACTATTAAATCATAGTTTTCTTGAAGTGCTGAAGTGTTCTTAGAACTTGCTATCCCAATCATTGTCTAGGTCTAAGAACTGCTTTCTGGACCACATTCAGTCAAATTTCACAAATGTGCCCACTTCTATTTCTCTCTTTTGGTCCTAAATACATCCTGAAGCTTCTAGAACAGTGGGAGATAGAAAATATAAGTCCCACTAGTTCCCCTCTGGACTTAAAATTAGTTATCCGCTTTAAGTCAGTTTCTTTATCTGTCAAATTGAGGGAGTTGGACTTGTGGTTGCTAAGGTCCTCTTTCATCCCTAGTGGTTTCCTTGTGTACATTTACTGGTTTCAGTTCTGTTATTTTTCAATTGTGGTTAACTCTTCATTGACCCCATTTGTTTTTTTTTTCCTGGAAAAAATACTGGGATGGTTTACCATTTCCTTCTTCAGTTCATTTTACATATGAGAAAACTGAGGCAGACAGATTGAGTGAATTGCTCAGGGTCACACATCTACTAAGAGTCTGAGGGCAGATTTGAATTCAGGAAGATGAGTCTTTCTGACTCTAGGCCCAATACCCTATTCACAGTACCATTTAAATGCCCATTACTGTTTTTCTATGCTTTTCTAATATGATCCTTAAAATTTTGGCGTTGCTTACTCACTCCAATAGGATAGAGAGGGAAGAAATATTTTATATGCTTTTCTGCCATTTCCTTGCATTTACAGGGTTCTTTTTGGAACAAACCTGTACCTATCCTACAAGATGCTTAATGATTTGTTGGACCTTGAGCACAGGATCTTGCATTTGCCAGCCCCATCTTTTCTGGAATTTCCAATTTTACAACATAGATGCTTAGAGCTGGAAGCCTTTATAAATCATCTCTTCCAAAGCTCTGTTTTGCAAATGAAGAAGCTAAGGCTCGGTGACATGCTTCAAGTGATATAATTAGGAAATATCAAAAATAATATTCAGACTCAAGCCTTGCGAATGCAAATCTGTTGCTGTTTCTATCATACCATACTGCCTTTCAATTAGTTTTTTTAAGCTTTCCAAAACTTTAGTTCCTAAGCCAATGTCTTGACCAATTGGATTTTGCTAAAAAAAAAATTAAATAAAAAAATAAACTAGTGCCTTTCTACACATTGGCAAGGTAGCCTTCCTTTTTCCCCCTTTGCTTTCATCTAGACATACAACATCTCTATTCACCAAGTCCTTAATTCCATTTATACATACATACATACATACATACATACATACATACATACATAAATGTTCACATACTGCCTTGTTGCCTTTCAACTCCTGATCTTGGGTATTTTCACTTACTGCCCCATATTCCTAGAATGTTTTCTCTCTTCTCTGCCTTCCACCTTTCCTGGCTTCCTTCAAATCTCACCTAAAGTCCCATTTTCCCTTAAGGCAGTATATGGTGCACTGGGTCTGGAGTCAGGAAGACTTGAAGTACAATCGTGCCTTACACAATTGCTAGCTCAGTTTTATTGGGCAAATCATTTTACCTCTGTTTGCCTCAGTTTCTTCAATTGTGAAATGAAAATAACAACAATAACAAAATAAATGTTTATTGATACTGATTTTTCTTTATCACAGTTATTGCCACTTGATCAGATATTGGCTGGGAGAAGTGCAGAAACCCATGATGTAGTGATGCCCCCCCCCAAATATTTTTTTAATATAAAGCTTTTTATTTACAAAACATATGAGTGATTTTTCAACATTGACCTTTGCAAAAACTTTTTTTTCCCAAGCTTTTCCCCTCCTTCCCCCCACCCCTCACCCCTAGATGACAGGTAATCAATGACATGCTAAATAGGATAAATTATATGACAAATACAATACATATATACATATCTATACAGTTATCTTACTGCACAAGAAACATCAGATCTAGAAAGAGAAGAAGAAAAAAAACCTAAGGGAAAACAAAATGCATGGAAATATTCATAGAAAGCATTAAAATGCTGTGTTGTGGTTCACACTCAGTTCCCACAGGCCTCTCTCTGGATGTATATGACTATCTTCATCACTGAACAATTGGTTTGAATCACATCATTGTTGAAGAGAACCATGTCCATCAAAATTGATCATCATATAATCTTGTTGCTGTGTATAATGTTCTCCTGGTTCTGCTGATTTCACTCAGCATCAGTTCATGCAAGTCTCTCCAGTCCTCTCTGAAATCCTCCTGTTGGTCATTTCTTACAGAACAATAATATTCCATAACATTCATATACCATAATTTATTCAGCCATTCTCCAATTGATGGGCATCTTTTCAATTTCCAGTTTCTTGACACTACAAAAAGGGCTGCCACAAACATTTTTGCACATGTGGGTCCCTTTCCCTCCTTTAAAATCTCTTTCCCCCCAAATATTTTTAAACCATTCATCATTGTGTTCTAGTTGGCAGTGGAATTGTCTGAGTAACATCATTCCTATTTGCTTTTTACATTGTCTTCTTAATGATTTCCATATGTCTCATTTAGTATCATATTTACCCATCTTCCCACCCTCTTCTATATTGCCCAGGTTTGCAGGGGAAATTATACTTAGCTGGGCACTTTAGAGTGTTTGGGTACATATGGTTTGAGGACAGGTTTTCAACACCTGGATTAGATGAAATGGATCCAAGGTTCATTTCAGCTCTCACCCTTTGATCACAGAAAGATAATATTGTATCACAGATGCTGTTTTTGCATGTTTTATACCCTTTGTGGTTCTTGGACATTTCACAATAAATAGCAGCTGTATAAATGGCTGAGGTATTCACTTAAATACTTTCAGTGAGAAAAAAGTGAATTCTCTTACAGAGATTAATCAGTTGTATCTGATAAAGTATTAAAATTGAGCACCTTGAAGATGAGGGAACCATTAACAGAAATCACTTAGATGTGAGAACTCTGTCTTCCATTAGTTTAACACAATCCTGTGGTTTCATTCAGGTATTGATTGTTTTGTTAATGAATATATTAATTTGGAAAGATTTAGTCACATTGTAGAAAAAAAGTAATTAGATCATGACTGAAATAGAAATAACTGGTCATGTAAAACTGAGCCAATTCATTTGTGATCTAAAACCTCAGGATGGCTCATTACCCTCACTAAAATCAATGTGTCCTTGTGGATAAAGGGCTGGAATTGAAGTCAGGGACCTCTGGGCTCAAATTCTGGCTCAAAACACTTGTCATATGAGGTTTGGAAGACCTTTAGCCTTTCTAGTTTCCCCCCTTCTCACTTCTTTTTTGACTTGATCCAGACCTGTGATTTCTTTCTATATAGAGGGAGTTGAATGTTGGGCCTGCAGGATATATAAGGCCCACAAACTCATTTGCTAAGGCAACTACAGGCTAAAAGCTAGGTATAATAGCCTCCCCACTGCTTGAATTTTGTAAGTTGATTATTTTGTATGACCTGTGAATGATGTTATAAATATCCAAATGGCCCTTGGCAGGAAAAAAAAAAATGGTTTCCCACCTCTGATATAGAGATTCATGCTATAGGAAATTCTCTCCACTCATGCAGATAACTAATTTCTATATCATACAAATTGCCTAGGGATTCTGAAGTTGTATCCCTGGTTGCACAGTTAGTACATATTTCAATCCCAGAAAAATCTGGGTGCAATTCTTGCTCTTGAAATATATGGTTAACCACTACCTCACCTCATCTATAAAGTAGGAATAAGCAAGATAATACCTACTGTGAAGATTGTTGTCAGGATAAAATGAGATAATATCTTATAAAATGCTTTGTAAACCTTGAAACACTATGTAAATGGGAACTATTAATATTATTATCTACTAGAGAATTTTTGGATTTATGAGCATAATTCTTCTATGGTTTCCAGTTTTTTCCCTCATCTTTATTTTTTGTAAGGTGATCTTAGAGATATGTAGAACCAGAATGTTAATGGCTCACACTGCCAGGAAAAAAAAAAAAAAAAAAAAACCCTGCAATTTTGAGGTTCATTGTACCATGGCAAAAGGTAGAAAGGAGTAATTTACATCAACAATTGATGCTGCTCCCATATTGCAAAATTGGACTGCCTCTATAGCTAGTCAGATGCACATGTATATAAATCAATTGTTAAAATGATTGCAGTGCTATCCTATCCGATGAAAACTCAACAAGGCAGATCAGGAGGGCCAGACAATCTACAAATGACCCAATAGTAAATATGCAAATGAAGCAGTGATTGCCTAATAGCAATACTTCCCCTCCTCCAATCATCTGCTTAGCCATGATCATTTAGATAAGATTGTTTGATGAGGTAGAACTGTTAGTTGAACATTATTATAAGTACACAGCATAGGGAACTTAGTTGTTACAGAGGATGGAAACAAGAGAAACATTTTGCCTTCTGCGAAATAAACACATACAATATAGAAAGTTACATATATATATATCATCTATACATATAAATATATGTACACACACACATACACACATATATTCATATAGTTGTTTTGACTCTGCCATCTGGGTCCAGTGGCCAGATATAGATCAGGATAACTGGAGGTGTCCCTGAATGCAATGGGAGCGTCTTGGTCTTTGTAAACTAAGGTCTTTTAACAGGTTTCAGTTTGACAGAAGCAATGACCATTCAGTGATTACAGATAAGTATGAAATAAGACTGAGAATAGCTTTTTTTTTTTTTTTTTTTTTTACTTAGTCAAACAAAAAAAAAATCAATATGGGAGATAGCAAGATTTCTGGCTAAAACAGAAATAATTGTTATTTACATTCACTCTGGGCCCAAATAAAGATTAAATAGGGCTTGGCCTAGGACCTATTCTTGACCAAGTGAGAGCCAAGTGATTTGGGCTTAAGACTTGGTTCCTAAGAAAGAAATATAACCTATGAACTCCAAGATATCTTATGAGTTTTCAGCAATCTAAATTTACGTTTCTTTGGTTATAGTACCTACAGGAAAAGAAAAGGAAAGAAGTAAAAGAAAATAGAAATAGAATCACAGAATAACATAACAAAAGGTGTTTTAGAAAATAGCAACTATCAGATACACCAAGATAGGCCCATAATGATACTGAAGGTATTCTAGCCATTAGGTCAAATATTGGCTCTTTACTATAGTTGATCATAGATTCAGAGGTAGAAAGAACTTTATAGGTTATCTAGTCCAACTCCTTCATTTTGTGGATAGGGAAACAGGCCCAAAGCACTGATTCAGTATCCCACAAGGATATCTTAGTAGAGATAGAATGTAAAATCAGTCCTCTGATCCAATGCAGTAAAATTTGATAACTATGGATAGTGTCCATTTTTCACCCCTTCATATTTCATTGCTGTTTTCATTATCATTGCCTAATAAAGACCTGTATCTTGCTTCTTAAGCAAATCTTAAATATTTCAACATGTTTTGATGCTTTTTTTATGCAAGTAATATTTTCCCCATGTACCTCATTCCCTATGCCTGCTATAAAACCCTTTCTTGTAACAACAACAAAAAAAAATTAAGCAAAATAAATTCACATGACAATATTCTCATTGGTATTCTCCACCTCTGTACCAAGATGAGAGACATGGCAGTTACCATCTTTTGAGTGACTACTGTATTCCAGTCCCTGTATGGGGTTGCCGGTGGGGGCAAAGATAGACAAAAAACAGTCTGCTTTCAAGGAACTCACAATCTAATGGGAGAAAACAGTATCTATGCTGAAAAGCAAATGATCATAGAAGGGTATCCAGAATAGGTGTGTGAGTCCTATAACTGGGAGGGAAATGATGAGATAAGTGCCCTAGACACCCTCCTTAAATTATGTAGGAGGGGCTTACTGATGTCTACCTTTTCTTAGCTCCACTTAGAGGAAGGTAAGGACCTTTGAGGCAGGGAATGACTGAAAAAAAATGAGTTTCAGAGTTGATGACATCTAATAAGATGTGAGTTCCTGGAGATCAAGAAGTCTAGTAGATCAATCACATGGAAAACTATGTGTCTTTCCTCATTAGCACCCTGGTACCAAGATTAGCCATTGTTAAATTTGATTTCTCTACTTATATCTTTACATGTGATATTTTCTAACAGTTCACAAACAGATAAAGGCAGCTTATGTAGTCAGTAGAGTCTTTCTTTTTTATAGGGACATGATCTTTAAGGTTCCTTTCAGAGCTATAATTTTATTTATTGTATGCTTTTTAAATAAATATTAATATTTAATGTTATCAACATTATTATTTATTTAATAAATTAAAACATGAATAAAATGTTTTTAATTAGTTATCTTGAGATGCTGGGGATTTATTTTACCTAGATATAATTTAAAAGATGAGTATCCCAACAAGAAATTCTCTTTGTCTCTTGTGCCATATAGTTTAATGTGAGATTGTTTGAAATAAGATTGATCTGAATAATGAAAAGATTGATAATACTAAGGTAATTTTTTCCAGCAGAGATATTTAACTCTTCAGTATTAAATTTTCTAATTATCTCAACATCTTAGATACAGTATTTTAAATTATGATTTTTGTATGATTTGGATAATATGTGTGGTTTTAAAAATAACTATATTTCCTTCTCCTCTTTTGTTTTCCACTACAGGGGACCAAAATTCTCCAGATGTTCATGTGGTATCTGAATCCACGACAGGTCTTTGATCTTTCTCAGGAAGGGCCGAGAGATGCGTAAGTTCTAAAATACTCACCAGGATACTCACTGGTCAAAACTTTCCCTTATTCTTTTGGGCTGCTGAGAGGGGCCTAGAAAATGTAGGAGGGAAGAAAACACACACACACACACACACACACACACACACACATACACACACAGAGAGTTTTGTAACAAGCTTCTATTTTACATTGACTTAGGAAATATTGGTTCTATAATAACTTATTGGAAAGTGTAAGTCATCTTCTGTCAGTAGGTAGAGTGCCGCCCTTGTATTTGTCTTAAGATTTGTGGTCCAGTGAATAGAGTGCTGTGTCTAGAGTCAGGAAGACCTGAATTTAGATCCACTCTTAGACACTAATTATATGATCTTGGATAAATCACAACCTCTGTTTGCCTTGGTCTTTTTAAACTATAAAATAGGGATAATAATTGTTCTTACTCTAAGAATTGTGAGGATCAAATGAGATGATATTTATAGAGTGCTTAGAGCCGTACCACTATATAAATGCTAGCTACTGCTGATGACAGTAGTAAATCCTCAACCTGAAACATACTGACCATCAACATGTCATTTATACTATCAGTGTTCCCTTAAATCTCTAAGACTTTAAGCTAGGTTGCTAATATGCACTGAAAGAGTAAATTTCCATTGTGGCGGTCCTCACATCAGTAAAATTGCAGGTGTAAACTCTCAAAATCTTGTAGTCACTTTGCTAACCACTACCCCTATCTTTAACTATCATTGTTTCTCTCACCTGCCAACCTGCTCATTCACCCACTTAATTTTTTAGCCATCCCTACTTATTTCTCTGATCACTTCCCATCAGGCTTACCTGTTTATTGACTGATACCTTTGAATGTACCTGAATGCTTATGTATATGTAGTTGCTAGTGACTTTGAGTGGGTGGGTGCCTGGGTGTTGTATCCTTGGTAAGCATGCATCTTTGCGTGTATTTTGGCTAGGTGTCTTTGCATGTATAGCAGAAGGAGTTAGTAATTAATTATATGAGTGTGAATGCAGATATGATGGTATATCTGGATGAGGAGAATGCTTAAATGTGTGTGTGTTTTTTTCTGAGCATGTGCACATTAATTGATGAGAGGAAATATCTGTGTGCTCTTTCAATGGATGATATGTGGGAAATTCATCATAACCTTCCTGGAACTACTTCTGAATTCCTTTGGACTGCTCAGGAATAAAAGTGACTTTCTATGAGGAAAAAATTTAATTTTGTTTCTTATGATTTTAGGGACGGGAAAATAGGAGAAAAGGTAAAGGAAAAGAGTGACTCCTTTGCCACCATCCAGATGTTTCTTACCCTTGTGAATATATATATATATATATCTGGAGAGAGAGAGAGAGAGAGAGAGAGAGAGAGAGAGAGAGAGAGAGAGCAGGGAAGCAGCATGAGATAGGGACTCCAATAATTTTAGTATTTATAGAACACCTTAGGTTTACAAAGAACTGTCTCATTTTTATTCTTATAGCAACCCTGGGAGATGGGTGCTATTATCACTTCCATTTTGCAGAGGAGGAATGGGTTGGGGTCAGGGACATAGAGTTTGGGACTGGGTCAGCAGACAGAAAGGAGTTGTGGTTTGCCTCCAGGGCCACACAGCAGGTAAGTGCCTGAGACAGGATTTACACTCAGGTCTTCCTCATACCAGACCATCCATTGCACTACCTAACTTCCTCTAAAACACACAGGACTTGGAGTGGAGAAGACCAAGAATAGAATTCACTCTCGAACATTTTGCAGTTGTGTGATTCTGGGCCCTGCGGGACCCTAACTTCTTTACCTGAAAAAATGGGAATAATCATTTCATACGTCAGTGACAGTATGATGTAGTACAGAAGAGAGGAATTAGAGTCAAAGTCTGAATTCCAGTCCCAACTTAGCCACTTGCTTTGTGACTTGCAATAAGTCATTTGACTTCTCTATCTATAAAATGAAGAGGAATTGATTAGTTCTGAGGGTTGTTGTAAAAAATGAGATAATATATGGAAAGTATTTTGCAGACCCTAAAGTGATACATGAATATTAATTATTATTATCTAGTCTGACATTTTGCACATGAAGAAACTGAGGTTTGTTGATTTCAACTGGTTTGCTGGTGAGTGGTCAAACTGAGACTAGCATTCATGCTTTTAAAGTCCCATTCCAATGATATCAAAGGACTTGATCTTTGTAAATGACTTAACGCAGTGCCTGGCACATAGTAGGTGCTTTAAAAATGCTTTTGCATTCCCTTTCCTTCTCTTATCTACCTTATTCTACCCTACCATACCTATATCATCATCTTCATTATGGATTAGTCAGTAAATATGAAATGTTCACCTTGTGCGAGGCACTGAGCCAAGCACTAGGACTGCAAGGAAAGGTAAAAGCCAGCCCCTGCTCTAAAAGAGCTCATAGTCTAATGGTGTGACAGCATGTAAACATCTTTGTACAAACAAATGACATACAAGATAAATAGGAAATAATCAATAGAGTGAAGACATTGAAATGAAGGAGGGTCATCACTGTTGTCATTCAGATTATTTTTGAAGCATTGAAAACAAGCTCTTAGTGTAACAGAAAAACTAACACATTAGGAGGTCACTAGAGAATACAATATTTGAAAGCTCATTTCTGCTCAAATTCTCTTATTCTATTACCTTCTGTGCCACTAGGGTTTGCTGCAGGATTTCTAAAAGCTCTTTCTTCTCTCTTCTTAAGGTTCCTTGACTAAACTGATTGGCCATTTGTCTGTTCTCTGCTCTGACTAGATTTAATTCAAGTCAGTAATTTCAGAGAACACTGAGAAAAATATCAATGCAAAAAAAAATGTTTAATTGGTGTGTGTGTAGGGGAGAATTGCTTTATTGATGCTTGAGGATCGGTACAAAGGAAAACTTATATGATACAAATATTTTCTGAGGGGGAAGATAGCTCACCTTTTCCAAGGTACAAAGCAGTATGTCCATTTTACATACCAGGTGAGAGAATCCCAGGATATTAAAGGCCAGAAGGATTTCAAATCCTGACAAATATCAGGAATAGTCAGGAAAAAAACAACAACCCCCAAATAACCTAAAACAATATGTTCTAGTGTGTGTGTGTGTGTGTGTGTGTGTGTGTGTGTGTGTATTCATGTGCTTTTCCCACCTACATTTTCTGATAAATTGAATAAATTTGACAATGAAGACTCTGGTCTAGAAAAAGTAATGTGAGCTAGGAAGAAAAAAAAAAACCCAGATTTGAGTCAGACGTGTGAAGTTTTTACATCTTTTCTCTGTGTGCTCCTGCTTATGTGACCTGGCATAAATAACTGAACCACCTCTCTAGTTTTCAGTTTCTCCTCTCTTTTACTCCACATAGCTAATGAATTGCTTACCTTGCCATTGCTGTATCTAAAACATCTCTTCATCTGACCCTTGCTCTCTGCTGCATCTCAGTCTAGGCTCTAATCACCTTTTGCTGGATCATTTCAATAATTCCTAATTGGTCTCCCTGCTTCAGATTTCTTACTGCTACCAACATAATTTTCCTTAAGCATAGATATGATCATATGACTTATCTACTCAGTTGATTTCAGTGGCTTCTTATTACCTCTAGGATAAATATATAAACACTTCATTTAACTTTTAAAACCCCTCTGTGTCCAGACTTGTTATATGCCATTCATTCTTTCCCCCTCTGTGATCTGGCCAAACTGGCTTGTTCTTCATACATGACATTCTAGTTCTGTGCCTTTGCACTGGGCATTAACCATGGCTGAAGGCACGCCCTCCTCACTTCTGCCTCAAAGGCATCCTATAACTGAAAAAAAAAAAACAGGAAAACTTGAAAGAAATCAGGAAATTCAAACACTGCCTTCTCCATGAAGCCTTTGTAGATTCCTTCTCCCTCCTCCCATCTCCTCCACCCCCACCATTGCTAGTGCCCTCTCTTCCTAATAGCTTTGCTTTTAACTTTATATATATTTGTATTTATTTAATTTATATTTATGCCATATATGTATATGTATGTATGTATCTATATATGTGGGTATATATATATTATATATGTATATATATATATATATATATATATATATTCTCATATGTAGTTGCATCTACCATTAAAATATAAATTTCTTTCAAGTAGAGATTGTTTCTTTCATTTTATTTGTATTCTCAATGTCTAGCACAGTGCCTGGGTTATAGTAAGTAGTTAATATATACTTGTCATTTGACTGACTAGGTAGTCTCAAAGGTCCTTTTCAGCTCCAAGTGTCTGATCTTTTGATCATATTGCTTGACAAGTGAGTAGTGGTAGTATCAATCATGGCATTTCCCTGAAAAGTAGAAGTAGCAAAAATATAAAGGCTGTTTTCTAACAAGTAGATATAGTTCTTACTGAGACAAGAAGAAAGAAGTGGAAAAATGAGTAGGGAAAAAACTGGATTTTTTTAAAGAGGATCAAGGTTAAGTGAGGGATAGACAGGGTTTAAAGAAAAACAAATTGTTGAATACAATAATAATAATGAGAAGAGGTAGAAATTTGTATCTTTTAAAATTCTAGACACATGGATGATAATTGGATACAAAGGTATCCTTTGCTCCTTAATGCTTTAGTGTTTCTGTTTCCTATTGTTACTCCAGTGGGAACCCCCTAATGCAACTGTGGTCTAGATCTTGAGCTATGGTTTGACTGTGCTAGCTTGTATGTTTTTTTCTTTTGTTAATATGGACTTTTTCTTATTTTTTTTTGTAAGGCTTGAGCTGTATAGAAAAGTGCCGAATCTTCGAATCCTGGCCTGTGGTGGGGATGGAACGGTAGGTACATGGAATGTTCCCCATTTTAATTTCTTTTGCTATTTTCCTTTGGTTTCAATAAAGTAACAAGACTTCTTTATTCCTAACTTTCTTCCCCTTCCTCTGGCATCCCCAAAGTCTTACCTATCAAATGATGATTTCCCCCCCTCCTCACATCTTATATCTTCTATATCTAGTTAACCTAATGGAATATTAACCAGCTTTAAAAATATGTAGTTAGGGAGAACAACTAACATCCTGTCAGAATTAGTCAGGAGGATGACCAATTATGTTTCTAGGGAAGCAGAGAATGAATCTTCTGGTCGTTTCTTTCTATCCCTACTGCAAATACCTAATTCTAAAACTTCATTAAATATCTGTACTATTTTAGTAGCTTTTTAACCTAAAGTAGAAAGAGAATATCTACATCCTTTCTTCCATTCAAACATTTACCTATTATGTGCAAAGGCATTTTACTGGGCATTGGGGATGTAAGGACAAAAGAAACAATCCCTGATTTCAAGGAGTTTACAAGATTCTACATGCTCCTGCCAAGTTAATCTGTATTAAATTATTTTTCTTCCTGTTTCCCCAAGACTTCGGTGGTTCCCTATTGTAAATAATTCCTTACTCTGTCATTCAAAGCACTCAGAAATGTGGATCTAACCACCTTTATTCTTAGTGTCTGCTACTTTAAGCAGATTAGTTAGGATCACCTGAGTACACACACCCTCTTTACTCACATCTGTACTATTGATCCTGCTCCTTTACTGTAGAAGGGCTCATGAAACTTTGCCCATCCATCAAGATCTGTCTTCCCTGAGCACACTAAGCCTTCAATGATTTCTCATCTTCTTCTCGTCCTCATCCTGTGATATTCATCATTCATACTATTTGTACCATTCCTTTGGCATGTATACTGCCTTTGGATTCTCCTACTTTATGTTAGTAAGAAATTCTTGTATTATTATTTCATTACTCTTGTTTCCTGTCTCCTCTTATGGCTGGGAAGCTTTATGAGAACCTGGATTGTGCATTTATTACATGTCTTTATATTCCCTTACAATTCTCAGTAGTCAATCAGTGAGAATGTATTAAGCACTTATTGTGTGCCAGGCCTTGTATCAGGTGCTAGAGATAAAAAGAAAGGCAAGACTGTGGCCAAGCTTACTATCCATATAAAAAGTTCATACCTGTCCAAAGAATGGATGGATGAGCAGCTTAAATCTACATTATCTTATTCCTAAACTAAATTTTATAGTAATTTAAGATTTTTTGTGTGTTAAGCTTAAGGGATTTCTTTTAGCTTTTTAAACTTGGCCATATTCTAAATTTAATAATTTAGTTCATTAATAATAAATGCAAAACAAATTAAAATAACAGATGGAAGTATTACAATGTATACCCAAAAAATGTATTGCTTAGCCTGCAAATGATTAAGGGTATTATCCCAGACTTCTCTGGCTCTGTTATCTTCCTAAGCACAGATTCATTAGCTCTTGTTTTTCCTTCATTTCTCTGTATGATTTCCCTCCACTTTTTAGCATACACAGCAGAAGGCGGCACACTCCCGCTTGTGTAAAGAACACAAAGCTCTTATATTTGACGAAAATTAATGCTTCATTGTCTCCCCTCAAGCCATTATGTCTCAGAATGAAAATCTTACTCAAAACGCGTCAGCCTGTGATAGCCTGTGTTAGAAACAAAGACAGCAGCCGGGGGATTGGATAGCTGCCGCCTCCATGGCTGTCTCTACTCTGGCAAAAGGAGGGCTGGGTGTTCTGTACCCAGCTACCCATGAAGCAAAAAGAAAATGATTCTCTAGATGGGGAAAGGGTGAGAATAGTTAGCCTTCACTTCCTTATCTCTTGTGCCAAAAAAAGTCTGTATCTTTGGGTTGTAGTTTCTTAGGCAATTAATTAATTGAACAGGCTCTTTTATCTCTTTTACATGCCCAGTGCCACACTGGGTAACTTGGCATGAGGGAAAGTCAAGACATTGTAAAACATGGCCCCTTTGTTTGAGGAATTTGCTATTTAACATCAAATTAGAAACTGGTACCTGGCTAGGAAGATTTAGAAAGAAAGTGTGACATCATAGATTGAGTGCTAGACTTGGAGAATAGGAAAGTTAGATTCAAATCTTATCTTTGATAATCTGCATGATCCTAGGCAAGTACTTAACTTTTCTGATACTCCCATTTCCTACTAAGAGTAGTGGACTGGTTGACCTCCAGTTTTGTATTTAGGATCCTTTGATAGCTTCTAGGGCAGAACTGTAGTCTGACCTCTTTTTATCTTGTTTTTGCAGTTACTGGGAAATATTTCAGGGACTCAGATACAAGATGCTTTATGTCTCCTGATATTTTAGCTGGAGTTTGTTTTCATCTTGTCCTTTACTCCTTTTTCCCCCCCTTCTGCTGCAATGCAAACATGTTTTTGCATTTTCCTGATATTCTGAAGAAAAGAATCTTGGAAGGTCTCTTGTTTGTTTGGGACCACCTTGAAAATCTGGGGGTGTGATACTCCACTACCAAGAACTTTCTCTTTCTTAAGGGAAAAGAGAGAAAGAAGGCAGAACAGAGCCTTAGTGAATACAAAAGGGACAAAAGAAGGAAAGAAAGTTGTGGTGTGTTCTGCAACTGTGGAGAGAATGGCCATTTTACAAGGACATTATTAAAGGATTGCCAGGGAAAATCAGGGACTCACTCATCTTGTCCAGATGATGGCTAGCTCTGAGTTGTCAGTCATAAAACAGAGGAGGTTTCAGGACCTTAAAATTAATTGCACTGTGAGTCAGGAGGGCAGGTTATAGATGCCTCTGAAGGTTTCCTAATGCCAAAAGATAAAAGTTTAACTTCATGCTTTTAGGTAATTTTAGACTTCACCCCATGGCTCACTTTTTTCTGAGCATCTGTAGCTAGTTTAAAAAGCAAATCTCTTGATATGAATAGGGAATGTCTTTTTTATTCCAACCAAATGAACTATTCAGTTCTTCCTCCATTTTAAACTGAGAGGAGATATGACAGGAGACAGGGAAGACACAATTTATAGTCATCTCCTCTTTATAGAACATTCACAGTCTAGAACTACTGAGCACAGTTTTGATCTCCTTACCTCTGGCATCAGTTGAGCCTTATAAAAGTCCAGAGGATAATAATTTAGGTGGATGATCATAGGGATGGTCTGTGAGGTCTTAGAAGAGGCTATACCAAAATACTGATGTTAAACAAGCTGATTTTGGATCATTACAGGAAATAACATTCTAACAAGGTTTTTTCAATAATGGAATGGATATTCATGTGAGAGAATCTGCTTCCTATCACTGAAGGTATTAAAGCTTGGATGGATACCATCCCTCAAGGATGCTGCAGAAAGGATTCTTTTCTTTGGTAGGGCAATTTGACTAGATGACTTCTAAGATTTCTTCTAAGTAGGAGATTTTTTGGTTTTTTACATCCAGTAATACTTTTGGGATTATTTTATGTAGGGTTACTTCCTCTCACTTTGATTGATATCAGATACTGTTTTGTTGTTGTTGTTGTTGTTGTTGTTGTTGTTGTTGTTTTTAGTACTTATGATTTCTTATTCTGACTTCCTTTCTCTTCTGTCAGTACCAGTCTATGAACTCTTATTTTCTGTAATTACTAAGTGGTATGGGTGACAACAATTGTGCTTTCCAATGTGAGATGGATGCATAATTGGTTAAACAAACTTATTAGCATATTTAAGTTGAGTGGGTGGATTTCACTCAGAACTTATGGCTTTCTGACATTTATTTCAGCATCAGTTCATTTTCAGAAGACCTAGGTTTGAGTTCACTACAAACTTAACATAAACCAGAACCACAGTATGGCTCTCCAAAGGCATGGAATCACTCTTATATTGAATCAACAGGGGAATTAATCATAGGAGCCACTGACTATGCAATCTTGAAGTCACTTAACTTCTTTTGGCCTTGGTTTCCCTATCTGGAAAATTAAAGAATTGGATTCGGTCACATCTAAAGCACTTTCATATCTTCTGCTTACGATTCTGTGAAGTAATTTTTATCTATTGCAAAGAACACTGGACTCAAAGTCAAAAGATCTGAGATTTAGTCCTACCTCTGCTGTGACTTTGGCCAAGGACTTTTTTTTTCTTTCTCTACTTCAGTTTCCTTATCTCCTTAAATGGAAGACAGAAGTTGAATTAGTCCCATCCAGCTCTCAAATTCTATGGTACTATATACTCCCAGTTGATCAAATTATATCTGTAACATTCTGTTCAATTCTTCATTTTTGTAATTAAATTATACATTTCTTGAGGGAAGTGGCTGAATCATATGTCTTTTTTTTTGGTAGACTAATAGGGCTTAACAATACTGCAACACATCACAAGCACTCAATAAATATTTCAGACTCCATTATTTCCTTTGGGGTAATGAGTTGCATATGTTTACTACAACTTGGAATTGTCACCTCTATAATTCTAGACTCTATCTATCCCTTTCTTAAGTTGGCCTAAGATCCACTTTGCTTTTTTTTGGTTGCCATATCTTTTTGTTTGCTTCTATTCAGCTTGCTTTTCCTTTTTAACTTTCAGATTTTTTTGAGGCAAGTTGCCACCCTAGCAATGCCTCCCTAAATTTCGTACTTATAAAATTGATTTTTAAATGCAATTATAATGTTTTCTGTTTATCCATATTTACTTTCATCTTAATAGATTCATTTCAATATTCTAATTTGTTATCTAGTAGGTTAGCTATCCTTCCCAGATTTCTGTTGTATGCAAATTTGATAAATTTGCCATTTATGCATTTAGCTAAGTCTTTGGCAAAAATTGTAAGTTATAGACAGAATGGATAAAGATTTCAGTCATACTCTTTCAAAGTGCCTGTTGCTCTTTGTCAAAATGTATAGCATGTTTATAGATAGAAAAAATAGGTGGAAAGGTTTGCATTGAATTATTTCAGACCTGAAATTTCCTTTAAAAATATTACCTCTTGAAGTCATTTAAGAAGTAAACAAATGGGTAATTGCATCTAATTTTGTTTATGTAAGACATGCTCTAAATGTTGATTTCCATTTCAAGATGATTACCATTCTGAAGTGTTTAAAAGTTTAAAATAAAGAACATTCTTTTCCAAAGACAATTTTTGTTTTTACAAAAGAAAAGAAAAACAAAATCCCCAAAAAACCTCTCTCAAAATCTCTCCATACGATTATTATTAAAGGCTCCTTCTTCATCTCCCTACTCCCAGCTCCCTGGGATATGCTTTTCTCTCATTTATCTTTTTCTCTCTCCATTTTGGTCCCCAATCTATCTGTAGGTCGGCTGGATCCTTTCCATCCTCGATGAACTTCAACTCAGTCCCCAGCCGCCTGTTGGGGTTCTTCCTTTGGGTACTGGGAATGACCTGGCTCGAACTCTCAACTGGGGAGGGGTAAGGACTAATTCTCAAAGGCCTCTAGTGATACAAGACAGCTCATTTTGCCAAGAAATCATTTCTCTGTTACAAGCAGATGTTCTAACATGAGATTGGAATGTAACTTCATCTAAAAGAATAATTTAAGTTTAAAGGTCAAAGGGACATAATGAATGTCCAGGAACCATGATGTAATTCAATCAAATTTTTTCAGATTTTCCTATAATTAGGTATGTCAAAAAAAAGAGCTTGGTATGTAGAAACTAAGTATGTGGCAGAACTTTTTCACATAAATCCTACTTTAATCAATTCTTCTGAACAGATAGTGAAAAGAAATGGGATGTTATATTTTATTGTTCCATCTCATTTTGAACACTAATTGGAGGACCAAATTCAGATTACAGTTACACCCTTCCCTTTTGTGGAGATAACTTCTTCCTTTAAGTTGTTGATATACCTCACCATATTACAAACTATTATTTCTAAAATGGTGATCCTTGTAGAAGAACAACTATAGCTGGCAGTGGTAACCAAAAATGTTTATATCATGAACTAGTTTCAAGCTAATTCAGCAGGAAATAGTGAAAGTTATTGGCTTGCAAGCTATCTTGTCTTCTTTTTTCCCAAAATGCAGATGGTAAGAAGGCACTGTTGAGTAGCAGCTTTGATATTTATCATTGTGACAGGAATAGTTCTGTCTCTAATGGCATTATACATGTGTAGCTTCCTTAGAAACTACATCTTCTGGTGTCATGGAAAGGGATATTGATATCATGAATTGCAGTTCAATAAACCTTCACAGAAAATAAATTTTCATTTTCTAGGGGGACTGAACTTCTCTTATTTATAAGAACTCTGTTCTTTTTCAAAACTTCCTTCAAGTTTTCAGTGAGGGTGATTAGGAAATTGAGTTTCTTCGTTCTATCATATCTCAATTGACACCTGCCCGATAGCATAAAGAATAGGATTCCTAGAAGGTGAGAAAGGAGAACTGTGAGGAGAACAAAGTTCTTCTCTAATTATTACCTTCCATATCTTCTATGTCCATAGTCTAACTCTTTTCCAAATTCTGCCTTACCAAAACTTCAGTCTTATACCTAGTATTCCCAGGGTGAGATTGCTAGGAGCAGTAGGGATGGTGTTATGTGGTCAGTCAGTTAGTGACTATTTATAAAGTGCCTACTATGTGCTAAACACTGTGATAAATCCTGTGGATAAAAAAGAGGTGAAAGATAATACCTGTCCCTAAGGATTTCATAATCTAAATGGGAGAAAGAAGAAAAAAACAAATAGGTACACTCAGACTGTATCCAGGATAAGGAAATAAGTAGGAAAGAGAAAGAAAGCTCTAAAATTAAGAAGTGATGGAAGAGGCTGTGGTAAGCGCTATAAATCCAGCTGCTGTTATATATTTGTGATCATAAAAAGTTATATTTCTGACAGATAAAGTTACTGGCTTCAGGAGAAAGACTCTTGATTCACAGCTGTTCAGCCTTAGGTGGTCTTTTTGCATGTCCTTTTAAGCTAAATTCTAGGAACTCAAGTAAATATATGACAAAGAGTTCCACTTAGAATTGGTTATCTGTAAAATAAACAGTTCTCCATAGGAGAGAAGTTCTTCCTTTCATGAATATCTTTCAAAGGAAAATATTATTTTGTTTTGTAATTTCAACCTCATTGGTTTAAGGAATAAAAATTTGATGCCCAGGAAAGCAAGATAGTAAGTGATATGTGTGCTTTTTAACCCCCTAGGGCTACACAGATGAACCTGTCTCCAAGATATTGTGCCATGTGGAAGATGGAACTATTGTGCAGCTAGATCGATGGAATCTTCATGTAGAAAGAAACCCTGATTTACCCCCTGAAGAACTTGAAGATGGTGTATGCAAGGTTAGAGGGATCTTTCTTCATAGAGACCTTAAAATATCAATTTGAATTGTAGGAAACAGGTCCTGCCTTTCTAGTTGGGAATTTCACTGTGATTCTTTTTTGTGGGATTAAGGAGTACTATCTCAGTTAAAGGTTCAATAGGATCGAATAATAGCCTTATCAAATACTTATTCCTCTTAGACCTAGAAATGATTAAATCCCTTATTTATTTCCAAAGGTCAGCCAATTCATCCTCTTTCCCTTCTAGGCAGAATTACATAAAATATTACAAGAGATGTGTTTATCAAATTTGTGATCCCTCAAGGTTATTCGTAATCCTGTATCCAAGATACTGATATCCCTATTTGTGAGCTGTAGCTAGAAAGATAACTACTTATACTCATGCAGTATCTTATTATGATCAGGAAGGTCTTCCTTATGAGTAACCTAAATACAGCCTACATCAAATTTAGTCCAGTTTCACTGCCTGCTTTGTCCTCACTGGAACAATAGAATACAGTCACAATCTTCTTCACTCTTAACTTTTAAGCTGGCATTTGAAGAATAACAAACCAAGGGGCATTTTTCCAAATCTGGTAGAGCTTCACTTTAAACAGAAAGTGAATTTACTTTATTTCAGATCTACATGATAGACTATTCTTAATATATACTTGATATTATTTTTCTCTTTTCCCCTTTACTCTTTGGGGATACATGCACCCACTTATTTATATAGATATCTCTCTCTCCATATTTATACATGTGTATCCACACATGTGTACCCATACTTATCCAACATATGTGTATATGTGTATCTTTGTATTTGTGTGTATATGGATGTACTATTCACACATATATTTACATGTGTATATTACATATATGTGTACACACACACACACACATATATATATATGTGTGTATATATTGAACATTTTGATTTATTCCCCTTGTAGTAGAGATAGAAATGAAAGGGATACTTCTATATGCTCTTAGCTGGTATTTCCCCACTAGTGTCATTACCCATAGTATACATACATTACATGAGAGATTGTGGTTAGAGATGTTATTTGTAGTCATGGAATAACTAACATCCATATTGGGTTAGTAAAGGAGAAGGAATAAGCATTTACATAGCTTATTGTATATATACATACACTTATTGTGTCAAGCACTGTGCTAAATGTTTTACAAAGTAAAGTGATGTTATCACATTTTTCATTTGAGAAAACTGAGGTACGCAGAGGTTTAGCTCTTTGCTTGGAATCAAAGAGCTACCAAGTATCCAGGATTGGATTTGAACTCAGGCCTTTTTGATTCCAGAACACCCCTCTATTTACTCTTCCACTTTGCTCCTCCCAACTCAATCTGTATATCTGGCTTAGATTCCTAGTCAGAAGCACCTATTTTCTTTTGTCCAGAAAAATCAAGGAAAAAAAAATTTTGTCTTGTCCTCATCATTCATTCACTTATTAAATGAACTAAAAGTTGAAAGACTTCCTCTGTTTCACAGTAGACCATCTGAACAGTCAGCAGTAGTAGAATAGTGCTGTTAAAATAAGAAGCCTCTCTTTGGACACCATGAAATTACTGCTAATTATAAAGCATGTGACTAGAAAGAGCAGGACCTAAACTAAAATAAGTAACCCATGTGGCCACCATGAGGCAGTCTATCTCCTACACATGTTATTGGTCAGACTATTATTAGACTATCTCATTCAGTTCTGGTCTCAACAATCTGAAGTATGTCCCCTTAGAGGCAAGAGAAACAGCAAATCAGAGAATTTTTTTTTAAGTCAGATTTTTAAAAAAAAAGAAATTTAGATTTTTTAACTTGGAGAAGCTGAAGAATAATTCAATAAATGTTCCACAAGCCTAAGAAGGGCTATTATTTGGAAAATGAAGTCTAAATTTTCTCTTTAGCTTATTCTCAGTGAGTATCAAGAAAAAGAAATTGTAACCTAAAGGAATTAAGTGATTTAGAAATATAATGTTTTCTCCAAAGGCAGGATTAACTATACTTATGTTGTTTTTATATAATCTTGGTATTTTGTGAAAGTCTGGGAAAAGTCATCTTTCAGGTATCAGTTAACCAGCAGTTTCTGAACTTTTATCATTCTCCTCTCTGATATTTCATAGTTTTCTCTTCACCATTCCTAATTATCAGTTTACCTGCTAGATGAGAGTTGGTCCTCATCTATCAATCTGTCCTGTTAATTTTGCCTTTTCAATCTAAGTCAGTAAATATTTTTAAATGTTCATTATTTTCAAAATATTCTACTATGGAGGAAAATAATTCCTACCTTCAGGAAGTTTACAATTTACTTTAGGTTATTTCTGATATACAACCCTTGGTCACCCAATGAGTTCCTACTCTTAAATCAAAAAGGAATATTTCTTCTATATTAAAAGGTTTTCCCTCTCTGATCCTTAACCAAATGGAAAATGTTGATGTTTTGGGGGAAGTGAGACATTGTAGTAATTTCCTATCTAGGAAATAGGGTATTTCTAATATCAAGTGACCTACTATGTGCTTTGCACATATTTGTTGAATTGATAAGAATGAGGCACAATCCTGCTTGGGCAGAAAGATAATAAGATTAACTTCTCCTCTCCCCCAACTAAGATGAATTAGCTCATTTGGTTGTCATTTAACATGGTTTTCATGCTGGGGTAATGATCAAAAGAGTGCATTCATGTTGCCCATTAGCCATTTGCCTGTATTTTTCTAATTTTACTTGACTTCAGTGACAAGAGAAAGATTATCTCAGCAGTTGCATTTGGCTGTTAGCAATGCAAAGCCTGTTTCAGTGCAGAATGTCTGGTTATTTTTCCTTCTGCCTTATTTAGGAGAAAAGGTTAAGGCTGGCCTTTAGGCTTCTAGGATGTGAGAGCTAGAAAGTCCTTAACCATTATAGTTTAGTCCATTTCACTGAGTTATCAGGCTAAGGCCCAGGGGGCTAAAATGACCAATGCTCTTTTCATTCTGCCACACTTTTGGCAGTCAGTCAATCAATCATCAAGGGTAACTATGAGACAGAACCCACATAGAATATGGAAGTGATATTTTTTCATGGGTTAATGATATGGTAATTTAGACTCTGGAGTATGGTTTGAATTAATGTAATGTTCAAATTAGAATTTTTCTTTTTGTAAATATAGGTTATCATTACTTTCAAGTGTGGTGACTTTGTATTATCAATTTAAATGTGTTCCAAGTAGAGGTCCCACATTAAGTATTTACTGAAGAGATAGTTTGTTTTAAATAAGCTATTTCTGCATGCCAAATGTTCCAGTGCTTTTTCTCTTAAGGAAATATTTTATATGTATGTGCACACACATATCCCCAGTGCTTAGCATACTGCCTGGCACACAGTGAGTATGTAATAAATACTTATAGACTAAGTGACACATGAGTACATGTATTTAATAAGCAAATTCAATCTAAGCAAAATCGAAAGAAAAACTTTAGACTTTTTCAGGTCTTATCACAAAATCCAGATCAGTGAATTCCATATTTGGCATTACATTTTGTTATTGGTTTTGTTGCACTTTTGTTTGTTAGCTATGATTCCTTTCCTTGAATTTTTCCAGAGGAATTTCTGGTCTTAAATCCATCGCCCTTTCCCCTTATTTTTGGGACTTCATTTGGGATCTGTCATTGTAAAGTGCCTTTTTCTTTTCACCTTTGTCAGTCAATTTTACATGTATCTCTATTGTCATTACAGCTTCCCCTCAATGTTTTCAATAATTACTTCAGCCTTGGATTTGATGCTCATGTTACATTGGAATTCCATGAATCTCGAGGTGAGAGCCTTCTTTTGCCCTTATATTAGGGTAAAATGACCTGATAAGTAGTTTGAATGTTTCAACAAGGGTTAAGCTTGTTATTGCCATTCTTTTGTCAGAGACCTGAGATGAAATATCAGTACGCAATAGACAGGGACAGATATTGGTAACCCATATTAAATATAACATTCACGAGAACATTGGAATGCTTCCTGCCCTTTCTCAAAATCTCTATTTAGATCTCTTCCTTATATTGCATAATGAAAAAGGGACCAAAAATTGAAATAAGAAGGAAGAAAGGGTTTGAAGGAAGGAGGATGGTTCATAAATGCCAGAATGATCTGAAGTAGACAAATTTGACTCCTGTATTTCTTTCCCTGTTATCCACAACATAACCAGTCAGTTGAATTAGGATGATGGTTATGATGCCAAGGATGAGGTTGGTTAAACCTCTACATGTTTCTGATTTGAGAACCAGTATGAATAGTCCATAAGCAAAATATTTCCTTCATTGATATTAAATATCAAAGTTGCACCAAGACTTGTGGGATATATGTGGGATATGTGTGTGTGTGTGTTGGGAACACTGTGGTATGATTTTAATTTTCTTTGAGTTCTTTCAGATTTTGTTCCATTTGATTTTTTATAGTGTTCTACAATGATTTCTAGGAAGTAGTTTTGTGGGGAGTCATTTTGCAGCAAGTAAGATTCTGTTATATTGAAGGCTTGATTGTTACTAATACCCACCTCATCTTTTCTGTCATCAAGAATGGGACTCTATTAAAAATAAGTAGCCATAGGCATTTTAACATTACATATATAGCATTCATAGAGGAGCCTGAATATTTTGTTGTTTACTCATATTCAATTCTTCATGACCCCACTTGGAGTTTTCTTGGCAAAGATACTTGGAATGATTTGCCATTTCCTCCCCCAACTCATTTTGTACATGAGGAAACTGAGGTAAACAAGGTGAAGTGACTTGCCCATGTTCACATAATTAGTGTCTGAAGCTAGATTTGAACTCAGATCTTCCTGACTCCAAGCCATGCTCTATCCACTCTGCCACGTAGCAGCATATTGAAGAATTTAATTTCTGCCTACCTCCTGAGTTTCATATAAGGATTGAACTATCTTTAAACAATCAAAACAAATTATTTTTTTTAAATAGAAGCGTGTTATACTTCTAATAGCCTGGGATCTATACAGTTTTCATAATAATTCCATAAATCATTGATTTATCTAAGATAAGATAATTGATGACCTAGGGTAATTATCAAAACATGTCGCTTGCTAGCACTATAGTTTGTTCAGAAATGTAAAGTGACATTCAGAATCAATAGCCTAGTCTAGTTGTAAGCAGTAGATAGGAATGCATTTTAATTATATTTGATACAGCAATGCATTGGAAGGAGAAAGAGTCTTTTTTTTTTGCCTCAAAGGGGTAGTTAATTATCCCCAGAATATTGGCCCCAGCTTAGGTGTCTCAGTGGACGGAACTCTAAGATGGAAGATTCATCTTCCTTTGTTCAAATACAGCCTCAGATATTTACTAATTGTGCAACTCTAGGAAAATCACTTTACCCTGCTTGCCTCAGTTTCTTTATCTGTAGAATTGAGCTGGAAAAGGAAATGGCGGACCAGTATCTGTTCCAAGAAAACCCCAAATGGAGTTATAAAAAGTCAGATGTGACTGAAAAATAACTGAACCCTGAGCAGCCAGATGGCAAACTCTGGACTTCAGATAGCTCGAAATTACTTTTTCATTATTCTTCAGAGGAAGGTGTGGAGAAGAGAACCCCAAATATGACATAATTTGGGGGATGGTCTTCTAGTTGACTTAGTGATGTGTTCTAATTTACCCTTTAGGTGTGAATGTTTTGAAGAGTTATCTTTTCAATCTGATATCTTGGGTGTAGTCTTGTATTTCTTTTCCTTTGTGAGAGTAAATTATGAGAGGTCTACAAGTCATTTCTATTTGGTGCTTTGAGAGTGAACAGACAGTGTAATTCTAGGAAAATTGACTCTGTGAAACATTTTTTCCCCAAATTTGTCAACAGTCAACATATTTAATGTATTTTAATCTGAAATCCTTTCTTGCTATTTGGGAGTGAAACTCTCTAGAAGTGATTACTTCCCCTGGAATCGAATTCTGTGAGGGAGGAGGTAGTATTTGAATTCAATGATTTCCCTTCCTTTACTTTTCATATGTTTTACAACATTATCTACCTCACTACATATTAAAGAAGTAGTTTGGGGGTACTTTGGTGGCTCAGCGGATAGAGCACTGGCTCTGGAGCCAGGAAGATCCGACTTCAAATCTGGTCTCTTACTTGATATTTACTTGCTGTGTGATGCTGAGCAAGTCATTAATCCCAATTGCCTTGTCAAAATAAAAAAAAGATAATTTGATGGTAATTTAGAACTTTGTAGAGGGATTCATATCATATAGTAAATGTTTTATGTTTGGGGTAGAAAGATTTTATTTTTATTTGAATTTGTCCAAACTCATCAACAGCTGATGATCAGTGATGCAATTTAATTGTGGATGCCCAACCGTATTGAATGGCTTTTTCAGGGCAATTGTTTAGGGTTACTCTGTGATTCATAGAGTCCTTGATTTGTAGAATTTTCATTAGGTAAGTAAGCATGAAAGATAGACACCTTGTGTCAGTGACATCCCAGTTATAATATCAACTAAAATTGAACTAATGGAAGCGCTTCAGGAAGTTTTATGTGCTTTTGATTGATTATGAGTCTGAGTGGAAAAAAAAAAAGGAGAGAGAACTATAGATTTGGAATTTCTAGTGGCTTTTTTGGGTTATTTAGACAAAGCAAGAGCTTCAGGCATTTCAGGGACTATTCAATTTTTATCACAGTTTTCTATCGTAAAAGGCAGCCATTCTAAAGCTACTTCATCATTTATTTGAAAAGGAGAATTTTCTGACCTTAAACTCAGCAGCATGTGCTTTCCAGAATGTTAAGCAATTTTTGAATAGTGCATTAAGATGAACATCAAACATTTATAAAAACAGTGTTGCAGCTTATCATGCTGGAATTCTATTTAAACCCAAAGCATCAGATGGTATTGAGATCCATTGCTCATAATTCAAGACTAAAAATGTTTACAGAGCAGAATTAATGTTTAAATTGACAAGGACATCCTTCTTATTATTGGAGTTAACAAAACTCACAGCTTCTGATGTGAGGGTTCTTAACCTCTTTTTTGTTTCATTAACAATCCTGTGAAGTTTATGAACCCCTCAGAATAGTGATTTGTTGTCTACATTCATAATTGAAGGAAATGCTAAATTTTACTTAGAAGATAGTAAAAAATAAAGATGCAAATTTTTTTCCTATCCTACTTCCCAGACACCTTGAAATTAAACTTCATAATTAAAACCTCTTTCTGTAGAGTCATATGTCAGAATACAGTTGGAAGAACCTCAGAGGTTGTCTCATATGATCTATAATTAAGAAAAAATTTCCTTTTTAAATATTCAGAAGTAACCATCTAGCCTAACTTGAAAATTTTCAGTGGTAGGAAACCCACTATCTTCTAAGGAACCCTGTTCCATATTTGTACAGCTCTACTTGTTGTGGACTTTTCCCATATTGAAATGAAATCTACTTCTTTGCAATTGGCACCCAATGCTCCTAGCTCTGGCCTCTGAGACCAAGACAAATGCATCTAAATCCTAATCTATAAATAATTAATGACATCAATCATGTTTACCCTGTAAATCATTTCTTCTCTGGGCTCCACATCCCTATTTCCTTCAACTAATCCTTTGCTTGAATTGCTTTAAATGCCTTCACCCAACATCTTATTGAACCTCTTCTAAGAAGTTTCACACCAGCTTTTATCATTGCCCTTCCTAAAATGTGATATCTGCAGTTAATACAAAATTCTTAATATAGTCTTACCAAGGCTAATTACAAGAAGATTGATTACCTTTTTCATTCTGTACATTCAACTTCTGAGTCTAAAATTGCATTTATTTTGTCATACTTTTAACTCATACCATAGTACTCTAAAACCCTTAGGCCATTTTTTATAAGAATTCTTGTTTAGTCATCACTTCCTTATCCTATACTTGTTCTTTTGTTTTCTTTTGAACCCAAATGTAGGATTTTCCATTTTTCTCTGTTAAATTTCATGCTATCAAATTTGGCCCATCATTGTAGCTTCTCCAGAGTTTACCTGAATGGCCCTATCTTACCTTTTCAGATTTATTACCTATTATTGCCCTTTTTGTGGACTGAATTCTAGCCAAACTGAACTTGTTCTTCATATATAATACTTCATCTTCCATTTCTCTGTCTCTATAGGAGGCGTCCTCGTTCTAGAAATGCACTTTTCCCTCCCCTTTGCATCTTAGAATCCCTAGTGATCCTCAATTTCTGCCTTCTGCATTAAACCTTTCCCATTCATCTCAACTACTAATGCCTTCTTCCTTCTCCACATTAATGATTGTATCTATTTTGTCTCTATCTAAAATGTGCATATTTGTCTTCATTGGTAGACTATAAGCTTCTTGAGAGCATAGATTGTTTTAGTTTTTTCTTTGCACAGTTAGTGTGCAAAGCACAGTGCCTGATGTATATGTGTGTATGTATATGCACACATATTATATTATATATGTAAAAACAAGTTCTTAATAAATACTTGTTTACATGTTTGGCAAATAAAAAGTATTAATAAAAAAATAAAAAATAAAAAATAAATACTTGTTTATTGGGAGTTACATATGTACTGTCAGTTATAATCACTACATTAGATGTTTTATATTGAAAAGTGCTTTATGTAAACAAGATAAATATGTATCACTGAAGAAATCTATAATATGGTCCTGCCAGGAATAGTTTTGAAGCAAAAGTTTGGTAGTTTTGAAAGCCCTCTAATCCTTTGACTCTTTACTGAAAGTTAATATGACCCAGTCTACAAAAACACAGGCTCGTTTGTCTATATAGACAGTAAAGAACTTGAAGACTATTCAAAGCTTGAGTTCAAGGATCATTTGTTCCAAATACAAATATTCTGCAAAGGAAACATCTCAGAACAAGTGGCAGTATTTGAATCCTGAAGAGACCTCCCTAGTAAGCAGGAATAAAGTGAGATCTAACATCAACTTTGCTAAAGTACGGCACATCATTGGAATCAATCCCTGAGCTCCTGTTATTGAGGTAAATAAATCTAATGTGAACACAGCACATGAGGACAGGAGGAGGAAATAGGCTTTATGAAGTCCCATATTTGCAAGAACCTGCTAACTGGAAGTAAATATAGGATATGTCAGGAAAGCAAGTTGGTACAAATGGAAGGCTTAACCAGTCCCAGCTTCTTGACAACTCTTAAGCACAAGAAATTGGGGGGATACTCTATTTCAAGTTGACTAATATCTTGTTCATTTCTTAAGAGATAGCAGTTTTTTTTCTGTCCAGAATTGTGATTTCATTGTTTTTAGAAATACTTAGTAAAGTATCTCTTCCTACCAATACAGATCAGCACTTAATCTGCAATTGATAGTTTTAGAGACTTGACTGGGGGTATTGAGAGGCTAATTTGTCTGGGTATGTCAGAGGTAGGCATGAACTTAGTTCTTTTAAGTCCCCAGGTTGGCTCTCTATTCATTAAGCCAGGATGCCAGCTTAAATTAAGATATTCTAACTCCCCTAACCTACTCATCTTGCTGTGGCATTAAGATTAATCAGATTTTGACACAAAATGGAAAATGTCTTCTTTTTGAACACCTTTTTGTTGTTATAGAGCTGGAAAGAGTCTTAGAGGCCACCTAGCTCACCCTCCCTCCATTTTACAAATGGGGAAATTGATACTCAGAGAAATGGAATGTTTTGCTTATGCTCATACTTGACAAATGGCAGATTTGGATTCAGGCCCATAAGTGCAAGTTCAGTACTCTTTCTGGTTCTCCAAGCTTTTCCTCTTCTCAGAAGACTCTGTTTTCCTGACATTCTTAATGAAATTTCCAAGTCTTTCAACAGCAACTTTTAGATGCCATGATTTTTACTAGTATTTGGAAGGTAGAGATCATGATATGGCCAAAATTTGGTTAAAGTCTGACAAAATAATTTTATTACAGGATTGAAAGAAACCTGGGAAAAGAGTGAATTAAAAAGAAACAAAAAAGATACCTCTGTAAGATTGTTTATTGCTAAACAATATGATCTGGCTGGTTTGGGAATTCAGGAATATCTGGATTCATATCCTCCCTCTGATACTTACTAACTGTGTAATCTGAAGTAAGTCATTAACCTCACCAATTCCTCAGGACTTTTTGGATCTATATTACTGCTGGGAGTCTCACACTGGACATTCCCCACCTGGGATGAAATCCCAGGTGTGTTGTAATACATTTAATATGCAACTATTCTGATGATATTTTTCAATATATAATTTATATCCCCAAATTCCTTAAGTAGTAGTAAAGTTGAGGGGTGTACTTCATTTTGTTTTGTGTATGTTAGGTGACTGTGGATGAAAGGAAATTAATAGAAAGTAGTACAGCTGAGGAGGCAGATGTGAGGCTGACAATTTTAACCCAAAGGTGGTTTTTGTTTTTTATTCTAATTTTAATAGTATAAATAAGTTTTGCTAATAGTGGATAACATGATTAGGGAATTGTCCTATTTTGCCTCAACAGAAATAAGGCTGTTCAATTTATTTCTGGTAGTAAGGATAAGTTTTTAAAATCCAAACCCAACAAGATCTGGGTTTTTTTCTCCTCTCTCTTATTTAAAGGCAGTGGGATTAGATGAGTTGTCCAGGGTCACACAGCTATTAAGTTTCTGAGTCTAAATTTGAACTCAAGTCCTCTTGACTCTAGGGCTGGTGTTCTATCTATTGCAGTACCTAGCTTCCCCTTTCTTTCTTAAACTTTATAGCAATTTAAGTAGAAAACAAATAAAGGGAGTATTAACTTATCTGAAAAGAAAAATGGATCAAAGATGCTGAAAGTTTTATTTAAATTTGAGTGATATGAAGCCAGTGTTTAGCTTTGAGCAGTTTTAATCATGAACTTGAACAGAAGATTTGAACCAAGGTACCATACCTGTAGAAGAGTGAGCAGATAGTAAGGGATGCCGACCTAAAGGGTACAAAAACTTTGGCCTCAGAACAAAAATTTTAAATTCAGATGAATATTGGGGATTTAGGGGAAAAATGCTTGAGCAGCTCTGAAGAAAGGTCAAGGTTAAAGTGACTTACTCTCAAATATCTTCCTATTTGTGGGGGAGACTTACGCATTTTGATTCTTTGAGAAAGCCACAAGGCAGTGGGACTTGGCAAGAGGTGCGTGTATGGAATCTTTGCCTACCCTGCTAACCGGAGTGTTGGCAGCCCTCCTTGGCATCTGTAACCAAAAGCCCCAAGGTGGTTTGACAATGTATTTAGAGTGTAAGAATACACTTTATGAGAATTTCAGCCCGAGTCCAGTTTTCTCTTATAATAATTGGACCCAGAAGGCTAAAGTTAATACTCGAAAAAAGTTGGCAGAATAAAGACTCCATCAGTTCCACTTTCAGATCCCCTGGAAAATCAGTCTGTTGGTGAAAGACCAGAATAGAAAAAAACTTTGTTCCTGGAAGTTGAATTAGCTGACTAAGGTTTATCAAAGAGAGGATCTGGAGAGGTGATCATCTAAAGAAAAGAATTGCTGATCAGAAATGGCAGAAAAGGAGGCACTTTCACTTCATGTACATTTTTATCTCATTTTGATCTTTGCTGGGACTCTAGTTTTGCCTCAAATGAAGACTCTCAAATTTGGAGAAGTTAAGTTTACACAATGGCTTAGTCCCAGAGTTATTGCACTGGTTTGAATCATTATCATACTGAATTGACTCTCAGTGATTATCTCTACTCACTTAACTACCACCCTAGTGCAGAATTTTGTTACCTCTTGACTGAATTATTGAAACTGGATCCCAATTAGTGTCCTTGACTCATTTCTCAGTTCATTCTATACAGCACGGCTAAGGTAATTGTCCTTAGGTATAGATCTGCCCTACTCACTCAACTACAATATTGCTTCTGAATAAAATAGAAACAGACTCTTTTGTACTCAGAAGGTTGAAGTTAATATTTGAAAAAAGTCAGCAGAATAAAGATTCCATCAGTTCCACTTTCAGATCCTTTGGAAAATCTGCCAGTAAAGCTGTAAATAACCTAGCCCTAACTTACCTTTCTAGCATCATTGGACATCATTCCCTTTCCTGCATGTTTTGATCCAGTTTGTCAAACATAACATACCATCTTTTATCTCTTTGTTTTTACACTGGTCATCACCTATGCCTGGAATTCACATCTTTCTTGATTCCACCTCAAAGAATCTCTGTCTTCCTTTAATATGTAGTTCAGACAGTCACACAAGTGCGTGTGTCTTCTCTCACAAATGAGCTTGTTTTATATATTTTATATGTGTGCATAAATATGCATATGTAAACTATATAATCATACTGTATGTATTTTATATTTAAATATATTAGTATATTTCTATATGTATTTAACATATTTGTAAGTATATAAAATGTATGTATCTGTATAAACATATTTATACATTATTATCTTCTCTATCAGAATATATGAGGAAAAATTAATTCATTCTTTCTATTTACTATCTCTAGGGCTTAGTACAATACCTGGTAGCACTTAATAAATATTTGTTATTGATTGATTGATCAATGACTTCAAATCAGTAGCCAGTTCTGTTGTTATGAGATTTCGCAAACATGGAAAATGTTTTTTGACCCTGATCTATGATTTATTATATGTAAGTTTTCTCATCTACTTCTCCAGTGTGGAATGACAACTGATCTCCAATAAGAGAATTACTTGGGCCCCTGAAATATTGTTGTTGTTTGTTCTTCATTTTTGAAGAAGACCAATGATGTGACAGGGTGATGTCTTGATTTGGACATGAACTGAATTTAAGTGAGGATACATGGCACAAAGTCTGTTGCTTCACTCGTTCTGTTTGTCCATGGTCCCATAGCCAATATATGTAAGAACCAGAAATTAAACTCAGATCTTCATGAAGGTGAATTTTTTTGACTATGTCATTCCTTCAGTCAAGAAGCTTCAGTGCTTCATTATAATTGTCTCTAAGGGGGAAAAAAACTCTTTTTAGTGTTTGGAGCCCTTAAATAGTGTAGCTTTATCTTATCTTTCTGGACTGATGTATACCTCAACTCACCATTCGGTGTTCCAGCCCCATTTGTCTAATTGCTCTTCTTTGCTTATGATACCTCATCTTCTACCTTTATGCCTTTCATAGGTTGTATCCAGTGCCTAAGACCAGTGCTCTGTCTCTGCATTCCTAATCCTTTCAAGGCTTAGCTCAGAGGTCATGTCCTTTAAGAGGACTTTTTTGATTTCCCAGTGTTTGTGCTCTCCCAAATCAACTTTGCATTTATTCTGTATCTCTCTTTTATTATTTATCTGTCAACTTGTGCTATTTTTTCTCCTCTTCTTATCTCCAGTAGAATGCAAAACTTCTTGCAGGCAGGGATGGTCTTGCTTATGTCCTGTGTTCTCAAATACTAGAATAGTGCCTGCCATATAATAGATAATTAATAAATGATTGTTCATTGATTCCAGACTCTAAGGCTATCTATATAATAATAATAATAATAGCTAGAATTTCATTTAAAAGTATCTCATTTGATAACCCTGGAAGGTAGATACTAATATTATCCTCATTTTACAGATGAGGAGATTGAGGCAGACATGTTAAAAGACTTGCCCTGGATCCCCTAAGTAGGAAGCATTTTAGGGCAGCTTTGAATGTAGGTCTTCCTGATTCCAGGTCTAGTGTTCTCACTATGCCAGCTAATTACTTCATATATCATCTTTTTTTCAGCATAGCACTTTCATGATTACCAAGATATATGACTTTAAAAAAAAACTGAAAAATGAATTTGAAATGTGAAAAACAGTTTCTTATGTCAAAATTCCCCTCATTTCACCTTTTACTTCATTTTTAACATCCTTTCATACTTTCTATTCATTTGGGTTATTTACATTCCTCTTATTTATTTATCATACTTGAGGGTGAAGTTTATGACTGGCCTTTCCATTCCCCCAATGGTAAAGATGACAGAGATGGACTTACTATCATTGTTATTGAATGGGCAGCCTTTTTGTGTGCATGGATGGGTTGGGACTTTTACAGTTTCTAACTTGTGAAAAAATGACAACACAAAAGTCAAAGTTAGAATGGCAATTTATGGGAAAAAATGCAACCTTTTTTTCAGCAGAAACAGCCTCAGGATGATACATAGAGGGAAAAATGCCTCTGAGAAATCATAGCAAAAAATATCCACATTGGACAAAATTGCCAGCTTATATGGTAAATAAACATCACTGAAAACGGAAACTGAAGAAGTAGGCCCAAAGACTTATTTATAAGGAGAAGCCTTTTAGTTCTCTGGGCTACTCCAGGGGCACTATAGTGTATAGAGAAATGGGCTTTGAGCAAGGAGGACTAAACTTCAAATTCAACCTCAAATACTGTCTAGCTGTGTGATCTTGGGCAAATCACTTCTATTTCCTTGCAGTTTCCTCATCTATAAAATGGAAATAATAATAGCATCTATCTGTATAATAAGACTGTTTGTGAAGAGAGGATCAAATAAGATAATATTTGCAAAAATGCTTAGCACAGTACTCAGCACATAGGAGGTGCTATATAAATGCTTATTCCCTTCCTCTTCATCTCTGGGGATCTTTCTTTCCAGCAATATAATGGTAAAATGAGTGAATGACTTTTTTCTAGATCTAAATCCTATGATAGATGATGAGTTCTACAAGGACAAAATCCTTCAGAAAATGAACTATCAGCAAAAATAGCACATCAGAACTGTGGAAATAGCCCAGTCCAGTGATAAGGATTACAAATACAAACTTTTTGCTGGCTGTTTCTTGCTGGTTCACTTTGGAGGAAACATTTGATTTATGTGATGTTATGAGACTGCACAATATATTTTTAGCAATACTGTGTGTGAAGAAATATTTTCAATATCATCAGTGAAAATTTCAATGAGAAACAGAAGGCATCCTTACAAGAAGATTGATTTTTATAAATATTATATTCAGATGATTCTATTTCTCTGTGCAGATCTTATACCTCTACCATCCAATTGAGGAATTTTCTAGAATCATAAACTGCCAGAAGACCTCAGAGAGCATTTATGTCAAAACAGGGTTTTGATAAATAAGGATACTGGCACCCTGTTAAGTCATAGGATCATCAATTCTCAGTATCACAACAGACCTCAGAGATTAGCTGGTCCAATCTATGCCAGAGTGAGAATATGTTTTCTTATCTTTTAAAAAATTATTTTATACTCATCTCTGTTGCAGAAAGCAAGGCACACCTATATTATGAAAGTATTGACCTTTTGGTCTCAATTATAAAAAACAAGTCAGTGTTTTGACAATCCTTTCCTCATTTTTTTCTGGTGCAATTAAAATAAGCTTAGATTTATAAACAGAAAAAATATTTTATTTTAAATTTATGGAATAAAGCAATCATTTCTATAACACAGCGTAATAAAAAGATGATTGTACATGAAACTGAATCTTTTATGTACAATTTGCTGTTCCTTTTAAATGTGTAATAGAGTTATTGTATAAATTTCTTTTCCCCTCTTTTTTTCTTCCCTTCTATCCCCTGGAGAGAATCTTTTCAACTTCACTGGATGGAAGCTGTGAGGAACTCTTTCCTCCCTATGCACATTCTACTTGTGAACAGCTTTAATTTTTTTTAAATTTATTTTTAATTTATGGAATAAAATAAGTATTTCCATAACATAAAAAGTGTACATGAAACTGCACATCTACTATGTACAATTTGTTATTCCACTGATATTTAACAAAATTATCATGTAAATTTCATTTTTTTTCTTCCCCCTATAACTTCCATTAGACACAAATAGGTATACACTCATATACATTCTATACACATTATATATATATATATATATGTATATATATATATGTACATGTGTAAAATTATTCTATGCATACTTCTATTTATCAGTTCTTTCTCTGCAGGTAGATAGCATCTTTTTTCATATGTCCTTCATATTTTTCCCTTAACATAGTAAAATAAAAAAAGATTGCACAAGAAACTGCAAATCAATCTTGCAGTTTAATTTTTAAAGAAGTTTTAATTTAATTTCCAGCCTTAATTGTTTTTATTCTTTTTATTTTGATAATAGCTTTTTATTTTCAAAATGCATGCAAAGATAGTTTTCACCATTCATCCTTGCAAAACTTTGTGTTCTAAATTTCTCTTCCTCTCTTCTTTTCCCTTTCCTCCCCTAGAAAGCAAGTAATCCAATATAAGTTAAACATGTGCAGTTCTTCTAAACATATTTCCACATTTATCATGCTGCACAAGAAAAATCAGATCAAAAAAAAAATGAGGAAAAAAAAGCAAACAAACACAACAACAAAGGCAAAAATACCCTGTTGTGATCCAAATTCAGTCCCCATAGTCCTCTTTCTGGATGTAGATGCCAGCTTTAATTTTCAAGTAGTTATTCCTCTTTTCAAGCTGAAATCTGCCAGTACCAGAATCCAGGTATACTGACTCTTAGTTCACACCTTTTCCCCATCATACTCTGCTGTCTCTTTGCTTGTCTTTGTCATTAAACCACTTACTTTGTGAATTGATCTTGTTTTGTCCTTCAGGAGGTTCCTTGTGCTTACTGATATGGCAGTGAACTTGGGGGATGCAGATAATGGACTTGGTTACCATCATTTTGCTAGTTGGATTCCTGTCTGGGACCTTAATCATTACCAATTTCATTGGTTGTTTCTTTAAGTAACCAGAAGTTTCTCCTTCACTCATGCCTGAGAGCATTTCTGTTTATCTTGAAACACAGTTGTCACATCATTTTGCTTCCAGAACAAATAATATTAAATCAGTTTGAAATATAAAGAGTATTAATACTGATATTTCAGGCTATCACTGGATGATCTTATTACTTTACCCATTGGGTTAATTTTAGCTTAAGTTATAAGAGCAGAGAAATATGATTTGTTCTATAGATGGTAAATTCACCATTTTAAGTAAAAATATTGAGATGAACAGATTGGTGATTTCAGTAAAAAATTAAAATACATATCAACTACTTTTTATATGTTAGGAGTTGGATACAGAGATACAAAATATTACAGCACATATCTTTGAGGAATTTGCTTTATGCTGCAAGAATATTATACATATTAAATTATAATGCGAGGTAGGGTGCAATGGTGGCAATGGGAAAAAAAAATCCAAATAAAATGGGAATGTTTGAGGGGAGAAAACAAGTTCATTGGGAAGGATCAGGGATAAAAGGCTTATCAATTCAGTTTTTTTGGCTCTTCATATTATTATATTTCAGGCACTCTACTGGGCACCAGAGATATAAACAGCAAAGAATAAAACAAGCCTAACTTGAAAAGAGTTTATAACCTAGAGGGTTATAGCAAGTAATTATACAAATATAAATAGAAGGAAAGAAGTACATAGTTAGGTATTGTCATATAACTTCCTGATCATCACTCTTTACCTGTCCTTTTTCTGAATAATTTTCTTTGTAGTCTGTGTAAAGTAACTTGTTATGAGTTAGGAGGATCCTGTTCCCGATTTCAAATTGTTGATAGTCTGGTGGAGGATGACAAGTTATGTACACTAAAAGATGAATAAAACTAGACCCTCTTTGCCTCTCTTTCCTTATCTGTATAATGACCTGGAGAAGGAAATGGTAAACCACTTTCTTATCTTTGCAAGAAAACCCCAAATGGGCTCCCCAAGAGTCAGACAATCCTGAAACAAGTAAACAGTATCACATGAGTGTTTATTTTTGTTTATTTTTATATAAATAGACTTAGGATTTCAATCTAGTTTTCTCCTTAACATTTACTATACTCTCCACTGCATCATATTGCCTATTGTAGGAAAGTTGATTGGAGATGTAAGAGTTTATACTGTTGAAGAACTTGAATGCCAAGATAAAGGGTTTGTATTTTCTTTTGTAGGTGAGTTAGATATTGACAGTTTTCAATTGGTTTTTGACATTAACCTCAGTTCCTCTGATTTGGAGGGTAGAGCCATGAACTCTAAATTCTCCATTTAAGGAGGAGATCCAGGTCAGCCACTTCTTCATTTCCTTCCTGACTGAACTCTTTTTTGGACTTTTCCAACATTTCCATGAGACAAGTACCTTCTCTTCCCCCCCTTTCAGTTTTCTTTTGTGAGTCCCCTGCCCCCAGTTAGAGGGTAAGTTCCTTGAAAACAGGGACTTTTCTCTCTTTTTTGTATTTATATCATTAGTGCTTAGCAATCCCTGGCATGTAATAGGTGCTTAATAAATATTTATTGATTGACTAAAATGATACATATTTTCAGGATAATATCACTTTTGTTGTTATACTGAAGATGGATTTGAAGGAAATGAAAATGGAGATAAAGAAACTATTTTGGAGGGCCGGATTGCAATAGTCTACCTATGGGATCTGTACAAGGGTGTTGGCATTGGTAATAGAAAAGAAGGACAAATGTGAAAGACAGTTTGAAGGAAGAATCGACTTGGTAACTGGCTCCTTGTTAGTGAGGGGAGAGGTGATGTGACGGAGAGAGCAGTCAACATTGACTCTGGGTTCTGAGCTTGATTGTTGCACAGATGAGTCACTGTCAGAAATAGTCAAGTCTCGAAGCTGGAATAAGAAGAAAGATGATTAGTTTTAGATGTACTACATTTGAGATGATGACAAGGTATCCATTTGGAAATTTGGAAGTTAGAAATGTGAGATTGGAGCTCAAGAAAGTCTCAAGGGCTAGATATGTAGTCTGGGTAATCATTTGTGTTGGGGTTATAGTTGAAGCCAGGAATGATTAAGAGTGCCAAAGGAGAAAATCTGAGCTGCTAATATTGTCCAAGTCTCATTTTGCTGCCTGTGGCCAATGTAATATTCTGTTTAAGCTGAAGATTCGTTTCCATAGTGCTTGTTGAAAATTCACCTTTGTAATGACTGTTGAGGAACAGTGAATTGGAAATAGAAATAACAGATTTCAAGCAGTCAGATACCTGGGTGGAAAAATTCATTAAGCTTGAATTCTGATTTAGAATGCATTGCTTGAGGCAGAACTGCACAAATGAGCTGATGTGGAGAAATTGGAGACTGTGGATAATCTTATTCTGAAAGCTGCCATCACATATACCACCATGCAGAATGTCTCCTGCCCTGTAGTTTTAGTTTGGGGCTCTACTTGTAGATGAGATACAGTTTTGATTCACTTGTATTGCACACGAGAAAATTTACATGCACAACCGAAAAAAAAGGAAATCTGAAAGCAGGCATGAAATAGAATTTGGCAAGTTAATTTAATTTTATTCAGTAAATACTTGTGAAGCACCTTTTCTCTCTTCCTTTTCCTTTCTTCTTCTCCTCCTCATTTTTCTTTTTTTTAAAAAATGCTGTGCTAAGCATTGTGGGAAAGTTTAGTTAAAAGTCTTTGCTATCATGGAAATTAGAGAAATATGCTAAGAAATATGACACAATCATGAGTAATTATAATATAAAATAGTACACCATAGAGATATAAGAGAAGTATAAATAAAGTGACATGGGGAAGGGGCATTGTTACTAAGATGGAAGGGAAGATCCAGGATTTAAGAACTAGATTTTAGAATGTTATTATATGAATTGTTTATTTTGTTCTACTAACCTCAGTATCAGCTCTTAAAAGTCTTCCTAGCTTTTTTTGAGATGGTCCATTTTATAATTTTATGCCATGATAAGTATTCTATTACATTCATATACAATAATTTATTCAGCCATTTAAAAATTGATGGGTACCCCTTAGTTTTTTGATACTATTAAAGGGCATTTTTGGATGTGGCCAGTATGAGAATTTGTTTTGCTTGACTTTGAATACAAAAGTTTTCCTTCTTTTTTTTTTCACCCTTCTTTTTCTGTGGGGTGAGACTCAAGGGGTGGGAGAGAAAATAGATGCTCATTAATTGAAAAAGAGAAAATTTCATTTGAAAAAGAATTGGTCTTAAAGGATGGAGATGTAAAATAATTGAGGGAGAAAGAGAAGGCCACTATTTCATATAAAAAAGACAACATCAATAAAGGAAGCAAAGCGAGGAGGTACAGGAAATATAGAAGGGCTGACTGGATGAATGATGAAATATTTATTAAGTACTTATACACTGGTGTGGGGAGTGGGATGGCAATAAGGGTAAACTTCCTGTAGGACTTGACATTTAAATTGAGCTTTGCATGAATCTAGAGATTTTATGAGAAAAGAGCACATTTCAGAAATAAGGGACTGCTTTTAGAAGGGCATAGAAGCAAGAGAAAGACTCTTCTGTGTCAGGAACAGCAAATGGTCCAGTTTAATTAGAATATCAAATTTACAGGGAAAGAATATTGTGCCATTGGTATGGAAATGTAGAGTGGAGCCAAGCTGTGAAGGACTTTAACAGTCAAATGGAGAGTTTTGTATTTTATCCTACAAGCAAAAAGAAGCCACTGCAACTTCCTGATTAGAAGTAGTAGAAAAACGACTTCCTGAGTAGTAGAACATGATCCTTCTTAGACTTGTGAGGTGGTACAGCCAGCCCTTGGGAATGATGTGAATTCTAACCCAGTCCACCATGTTCCCATTGTCATGAATGATGTCAACTCTAACCAATCCACCCTGTTCCCACTGTCAATTTTATCCCACACCAAGAAAGGCTATGCTCCTGGGACTATTTTATCTTGTCCACATGGCCAAAGCTTGACCAGACTCCCAAAGCAGTAGTAACCATGCAGAAAAGGGACCCTGACTTTCCCTAAGCAGGCATAGTAGAGATAATCTTGTCCTATAAGTACTTTTGTGACCAAAGCACTCTCATTATCCTGTATTAGCATATCCCTCTTACCATCATGCAACAAACTCACAAAATGTGAGTTTATTCTTGCCTAGGACCTTCCCTAACTTTTTCCTAACTCTCTAAATTTTTCTCTCTCCCTCTTTGCCTCTTACTTTTAAATGGCTCACTTCACTCACAGCCAGCTACTAAATCATTTTGATCTGCCCATTTTGTCCTTTTTACAAAATAAAGGGACTCTTTGTGGCATTGAAAAGCCTTTTTGAGTTTTGTACATTCTGAACCACTTCACAGAACCTGGTGCTTTATCATTTGGCATCATCTACTTGGAGATGATAACTGCAACTATTATACTAGTTTAGATGTCTGGGTATAAAGTGTAGAGAAAGATGAAAAGAGTGATGGGATTAGAAACTTACAGAACATCCACTACCATCAGAAAGAAGAAGAAGAGCTGTTGTGGCCATCTTCACCTTGTATGAGCTCTTTGATCTCAGAGATGAGATGAATGAGGCAAGAGACTCATAGGGTGTGAAAAGAGCTCCAGTTTATTATGCCGCACAGCCTTGTTGATAGACAGTTTTGCAAGCGTGATCAGCACATGAACAGTAGGCAATCCCCAATCACTATTCAGAGAAGCAGCTCATGGGCGTTGCATATGTATGGTATCTGCCAATGGGAAGAGAGCCAACCCAGCCACATCAGCAACCCACTCACAGGGAAAGGCCCTGTCAAAGCATCCCTGCTCATGAGCAACTAGCTATGACCCTAAGGTTCAACCCATTCCCATGCCATGCACCAGTGCTCCTTGCTTAACAAGGGTGTTTCTGCAATGTGGCAGAAAACTTATTGTGTACCACAGGTCAAGGTGGCCTCTGTACTCCCTCTCAGTAGGGTCCCATACCCTAGCAAAAAGCCAGTGAAGGCGAGAAAATGCATGGCAAAGTAAGATGAGAACAAGAAGAATGTGATTGATGTCTCCAAAGGAAAAAAAAATGATTGAGAGTCCCAAAGCATAGGCAGCTCCCGATGTCAATCAGTAGTTAAGGAAGATAGATGACTAAAAAAGATTACTTGATGAAACAAGTATGAAATAAGGTAAAGCTGGAGAGATCTGCTCCAGAAGCCAAATTGCAAGAGGAGATTAGGTGATGAGCACAAATGGAGGCATCTCTTTATAGTAAAGAAAGGAAGAAAGATTTCTATCTTTGGACTCTACATGGAATAAAAAGACAAAAGAGAAGATTGTGGAAGACCTGAGCATGTCTGAGGGCAGGTGAGGAGACTTCAGTGGGAAGGGGGAGATTAGAGGAATATAATAATTATGCTGGGATTATGTGTACATGAGATACATGAGAGTTGAGGAAAGTTCCATCAAATGTCCTTAACCTCAACAAATTTGGAGGACAAAAAAGGGTGTGGTTATTAATTTGAAAAGAGAGATTTTGAAATTACTCTAGGGATTGATATTGGGAGCAAACTTCAGAGAAATGAAATTGTAGCAACAGAAATCCAATTTAATAACTTATATGAATTAAGAGATTATAAAGATAAGATTTCATTTATATCTTTATGATCCATTCTATTGTCCAAAATAAGTTATATAGATAGGCACTCTATATTTGTTTCTTTGAAAATTATTACTTCTCCATTTTGATGTAATTTAGGTCTTTGCTTTGAAAAGGTTGTTGACCTGATAGATAATATGTTATAAGTGATATGGAACTGCATTCACTGAGGCAAATTATACAATTTCTGTGTTTAATAGATAAATCTTAGATAATTGCCAGAGTTTCAGAGATATTAAATGACTTGCCCATGGATGGATAATTGGCAATTATGGGGGGCAGAATTTATATCCCAGTTCTGCAAAATCAGAAAGGAAGAAGGGACTTTTGGGGCCATCTAGTCTAATACCCTTATTTTATAGGTCAGGATATTGAGGCACAAAGAGTGAGGGCTTACTGGAGTAACACTATCTGAAATGGATTTTGAGCCTACATATTTGTAACTCCAGCTCCAGCACCCTATCCACTACTTCTCACTGCCCTGAATGTAGATAGGTATAGGGGATATTCTGTTTCCAAGTTCTATGAAGTGTATTAAGTTACATGTATCATTGAATTTCTAAGAATAGTCTGGCTTGCACTGTGTATATATTTGAGTAATGTACTTGATACGTGTGGTTCCAAGGTACAGTCTGTTTATTTTCCTTGCTCATCCTGTAGTATTTTGGCTGCTTTGTGAATTTTGCCCAGCAGTCTTCTTTGTCCTGATTTTTATAATATCACAATGTTGGCTAAACTCAAGTACTCAAGCAAGCTGAGAAACAAAGCTCTAAAATGTCTGCAAGATTGAAGTAATACATGTTTTGTATGTGTTTAAGATTGAGAAGCCTGAGCTGCAGAGTCTTCATTAGATATGCCCTGGGGCTCTGGGTTGTGGGGATGGGAAGGCAGCAGGCAGAAATAAGGCATGCAACCTCCTCTGCCAATTGCCCAATATCATTTTGTTCCCTTTTCCTTGGTAGGGATCCAATCATAAAGGACTGGAACAGCTACTTGAAGTATAGCCCCCCAAAAGGTATCTATTATATTTGAGGTTCCCTTACCACACTCTGATAGCCAGTGAATATTCCCACCATTGATGATGAGAGAATCCATGCAGTATGTATATGCTATATTAATGTACACGCCTCAGTTACTCTGTATTTATCTCCCAGGGGTCTGCCAGACTCCTAGTAAATCAACCATTTCTTCTTTTCTTTTCCATTTTCCAGTCCCGAAGGTTCCATTTGACTCTTGCTTTTAATTCTATATTTTGCCTGAACCAAGAGGTTTGCTGGTGGTGCTGGAAGTCCAAGCTAAACTCAGATCAATAAATCAGCAGAATTCTTTGCAAGTGAGGTAGTGGGGCTTCCTAGAATTCTGCATGAATTCAGCCCCTTTTCTAAACCCTAAACCCAAGGAAGGGGCTTGGGAATTACCCCTATTTATGTCAACCATATCTTAGATCAGGGGCAGGAAAGTGGTTCAGAGGATTGAGCACAGACCTGAGTTTAAATCTTACCTCACATACTTGCTAGCTGTATGATCTTAGGTGAATCACTTAACTCTGTTTGCCTTAATTTCTTCATCTGTAAAATAAATTAAAGAAAGAAATGGCAAACTACTCTAGTATCTTTGCCAAAAAATACTCCATGAAAGGGTCATAAAGAGTCAGACACAAATGAATAACAATAACATATCTGAGATCTCTTCAAATATTCTTTCTCATCAGGCTTTTCCATTTCACTAAAATGTCATCTGGACTGGGGATGACTTTTTGCCAGCAGCTTTTATTTTCCAAATGTAGCTTTCATTTATTTTTTCTTGTTTAAATTCTAGCCCCTTCCCCATGAATTTATTGGAACCAAGTGAAGTCATGTCAGCAAACATTTATTAAAACTTGCTTTGTATGATCACTTTGTTAACCATGGGGGAGACAAAATTGAAAAAAAAAAGTCCCTACTTGCAAGAAAATACATTCTAATGGAGTGGGGAGGAAGATATAAAACTTGTAAAAACTAGGTCCAAACAAGATGTAGATAGAGGAGATGACAGCTAATCTCAGGGGGAAAGGAAGACACCAGCAGCTGGAGGGATTTGTGCAGACTTCCTGGAAAGTGGGATTTTAGTGAGCTAGGCAAACAAACAGACATGAAGAGGGAGGATATAACAGGCCTAGGAGACAGCTAATGGAAAAGTAGGGATGTAAAAAATGGAATGCCAGGTTTGTGTCACATCAAATATATTAAAGGGTTCATGGAGGGGAATAATGTATATGAAGTTTGGAAAGATAGAAAGGGGCCTCAGCTTTACATGCCAAACTGAGAACTTATCTTTGATGTTAGAGGCAATAGGGAGCCACTGATGTTTATTGAGTTTATTGAGAAGAGAAGGGCAGGACATTGTAAGACCTTGACTTAGGAAAATCATTTTGGCAGATGAGTGGAGGATGGATTAGAGTGAGGAAAAATTTGTAGGAGACTGAACAATTAGAAGGATATTTCATTAAATCAGGTAAGATGAAATAAGAGCCTGAATTAGAATAGAGGTATCAAATATGGTGGTCAACACCTCCCTAATATGGTGTAATCAGATTAAAACAGAAATACAATAAAATAAAACTAGAATGGAACATAGAAAATGTTAAAATATGGTTTTCTATGTCAATATGCAGCCCTTAGGGATCCTAATGTTTGATTAAGTGGCCCCTATTTCTGTTTGAGTTTGACTCTACTGAACTAACATTATAGCAATGTGAATGGAGGAAATAAGACTTATCTAAGAGATGATAGAAAATTTTTGATGGCTGACTGAAGAGGGGGATGAATAAGATTGAGGAGTCAGAGATAATACTGACATTGTGAGTCTAGGTCTCTTGGAAGATAATGGTGGCTTTGAAAGAAATAGGCAATTTCAGAAGAGTGAAGGATTATGTGAGAATGAGGAGATTGGTAGGGGTTGAATCTTGTTTTGTACAAAATGACTTTAAGCTGCTTAGGGGACATCCAGTTTGAGGTGTCCAAAGGGCAGTTGATAATGATAAACTAGAGGAAATATATGATCTTTTAAAGGCCCTCCTCAGTCTATAAAGCATGAAGAATTGTGTACTCCTATGTTCTATTAATAATATGGATAATGGCAAGGAATATTAGTAGCTTAAACAAATTCTTTTATAGGTTTGTGGCTTCTTATTATGATTCCCACCTTTTCCATGCATGGGACTAATTTCTTTCAACCTCTGGTCTCTGATTGTTTTCACCACTATCCTAGAATATAATTTAAAATATAATTTTGGCATTGGAATCATCCTATTTGGGGAGTTTGTCTCTAAACAATGACAAAATAATTCCTTGGACCTTGAGGACTGCCAGACACATGATATAACACTTCTGATTATTTATATTCATGATACCTCTCTATTTAGGCTTCTTTATAAGGCATTTAAGCACATTCTTTTGCTTCTTTTAAAAATCTGTTATCTAAGTGAATTAGCACTTATTTTCTCTCTTCATCCTTCCCAACAACAAAAAAGAAAAAGAAAAGAAAAAGAAAACTCTTGTAATAAATAAACATCGCCAAGGTAAATACATTTGCACACTGCCCATGTCCAAAAGTATATGCCTCATTCTGCCTATTTAGTTTATCACCTCTGTGAGCTATGAGGAATGTGCATCATCATTAGTTCTCTTGAATAACTGCATTAATAAGAATTCTTTAATATTTCAGAGTTATTTGTTTTTATTTATAATTTTTTTTCTTTGTGGTGGTAAAGAGCTAGAAACTAAGGGATGTGGAGTATCAATCCTTTGCTTCTTGCTATGTTCTTGGAGTGGACCATATAAGGGGACTAGAATTAGACTTTATGTGATCCAAAGCAAAGTAATATTTAATTAGCTTCTCTTTTTTCCCTCTGTTTTAGTGAATTCTTTACAAAGTACAAAATATGCTGTCATGTTGGGGATGGATATTAAGTATTTTTTTCTCTTTCTCTCTGTTGTACAGTTCATACATGTCTTCCCCCCCTTCAGTACAAAATCATCCCAGAAACGAGGCAAGCAGCCTTCTGACTTTATCCGTCTCTCACCCCCACCATTCTTATCCTTCATTCCAACTACCAGATTACTGGAAAGTTTCTGATGCTGGTTTTGTAGTGGAGGCGATTTAGGTGCTGTTTCAGTCAAGAGTTGTGGGACTCTTTGTCCTCCTGTCTTCAGAGGGGGCCATAAGTGAACTCAGGATGGGATAGCATCAGCCAGAATAGAAAGAGAGAGAACTTCTCTAGATCACCACAAACACTGCTGTTCATCCCTGACCTCTCCATCACTTTGACTAATGAAAAAGATTTTGGTGGAAGAGCAGTAGGAATATTTGTGAATCGCCCTTGAGATTCAGTTTAGTTCTGAGATACCTACCAACTCTACTTTATCAATAGTTATCCTGGAGCTGTAGAAAAAACCTGGTACTATTACTACCCTCTCCTTTTACTTCCCTCTCTCCAGGCAATTTATTTAACCACCAAATTCTAACCTCTTCTCAGCTTATCTTGTGACTGCTGGGATCTAGGATATACATGCTTGTTTATCTATCTGTCTCTTCACCGTCCCCAGGGTCAGTTGGGGGAAATTTCCATAGCATCGTCCCTCTAAATTATAGAGCATTGGAGAAAATAAAAAGAAGGAAAAGAGGATAATGGATAAAGCCCAGTCTCCATGGGCTCCATGTGATTTCAGGGCACGAGATAAAGCTTTCAAGGAAAAGATTTGGGGTAGGAAATGAAGAAACTGGTAGTCTGTGATAAAACGAATGACTTATACCTCCTATAAAATATAAGTGATAGATACTGGACAAAGAGTCAGAATAGCCTAGTTTTAAGTACTTATGCATTTGACACTGAGCAAGCCTCTCAGTCTTAGATTTCTCATCTGTGTAATGGGCCTAATAGTAGGCGTGATACTTACCTTGAATGGTAGTTGTTGTAAGGATCATATTGGATCCTTCTGTGTGCTGTTTATATGTTATGAGTTAACATTTACAAGATTTTACAAATTGTAAAGCAGTGCTAGATATAAATGTTCATTGTTGTTGCTAAATGATGGTGATAATGGTGATGATGATGATCCATGATGATGCACGGAGACAAAGTAAAATGCAGAGGCTACTCTTTATTTTTCCCTTCTGGTGTAGCAAAGCGAGATCTTGGCTTTAATGCAGATACTATTCAAGTAGCCCTTTTGGTCCAGATGGGGCTAAATGAATAGAAAACAAAGGGGAAGATCTGCTCATTTTCTGAATACAGAAGGGCATTTTAAGGAGACTTACATGAAATTCTAGCATTGAGGGAGCTAAAGTCTAATTGTAAACTGAAAATTTCTCAGTTTCTTACAGGATTGGGTTATAGTATTATAAGCAGACCTGTTCTGGTCTCTAATTATGAGAATCACTTTATTTATATTGAAAATGAAGAAGATGAGAAGCCAATAGCTGGAAGGAGCTGGAAAAAATGATCTATTTTAAACCTTGCTTCAGGTGGGATTTTATGTAAAGTATCAGAAGGAAATATTTTTTCCACTCTTCCAGGCTTTAATGACACTGGGGCAATGGCCTATGGCTAAGTATTCCCCCTATTTACAGTTTTCATTTTCTTAAATTATTGCTGGGGTCTTCTTACTGCTAAAAATGTCAAAAGACTTGTACTCAGTGGTGGCCTTGAACCCAATCTCAGAGATGTCATCTCTGCCCCAGTCATAGCTTTAAATGCAGAAGTTTTTTTTTTCCTTAAAATTAAATTTAAAATCTTTTTAAATTAAATTTTATTTTGAAAATTATTTTTAATTCAAGGAACAAAATAAGCACTTCCACAACACAGGACAATAAATTTAGATTCTTGCTACAATGTAAATCACATTACTTGTCGTTGCCTCTTGCTTTTACTATTACAGAAGCCTCCTAATTAGCCTGCCTTCAGTTTCTCCCTTCTCCAATCCATCTTTTGCACAATTGTTAAATTGATAGTCTTAAAGCACGTATCTGATCATGTTTCTCTTTTACTAAAATAATGAATTTCTCTGTTTGGAACCAAAATCCCTTCAGCCTGGATCTGGTTGGTCCAGACTGATTTTCCATAATTCATAAAACAAAAGCACCTTCACATCATAGATTTAAATGGGAACTTAGACATTGGACCTTAGAACTACACCATTTTATAGTTTATTCATTGGGGACCAGAGAGTTTTAATGACTTACCTAAGGTCACCCAGATAGTAAGTGGCTTATGCATTCTAAATTCTAGGTAAACTGACTTATTTATATTCCCTAAATGTAGCACTCCAGCTTCTGCCTCTAGCACTTGCCCAACCATATCTCCTATATATGGAAGACCCTCTTCATCTATAGCTTTTGGAATCCTACTAGGTATTAATAGATGCAGCTAGGTATCTACTTCTTACAAAAAACAAACAAACAAACAAACAAAAAAAGCCCTTTCCTGATTTACCTAAATATCCCCCAAATTCCTTTGTATTTAAATTATTGTTATTATTTGTATTTATTTGACTGCCAATACATCATTTCCCCCAATAAAATATAAAATCCTTGAGGGCAGACATTTTTTTTTTGACTTTTTATCCTAATATCTAACATAGTATTTGGCATATAATAAGGATTTAATAAATTCTGGCTGAATTTTTTATTGAATTGAAATGGACAACCGATAGGGAAGAGACAAAATCTTATGTATTAATGAGTACCTCATTAATATAAATCAATTGGAAAGGTTATTCTGACTTAAAGAATATACATACATACATACATATTATATTTGAAATGTCAAGTATGTATAGTAGCACATTACCAAATCTAATTCCTGCTAGACCTGTGTTAAGTGAACAAATGAGGACTGTTTATTATTCATATTTTAATTTATATATATATATATATATGTGTGTGTGTGTGTGTGTGTGTGTGGTTGCTATTTTATACTCAAAAGTTTGTTCTCTTAAGTAGTTATACATTCCCCAGCAACCCTCTTTACATTATTAATTTGCTTTGGGAACCCTTTTCTTCCTGAGTAGTACAACGTTTAACTTTAGCCCATTCATATTGAATTTTGAAATAGGAGAGTCTGAAATAATAGCATTTTGTTTTGCCTGAAAGTAGCTATTAAGTCAGGGTGTCAAATATAATGAGATCCAAGCCTTCTATCATTTGGCCTCAGATAGATGTACAATTTTTATCTGCACCAATTGTTGGAGAAGTAATATACTTAACCTGTGATGGAGAGGTTTTTTTTTTTTTTTTTTTTTTTTTTTTTTTTTAATGTCAGTTGTAGTTTCTGCCCTTTCTACGAGTCCTTATTTTATTGGACGTTACTTGACTCCATTCCTTCTTCTGTAGAAATGACAAATAATGGAGATCATTCAAAGGTAACTATAAACTGCACTATAAATGCCAGATAATGCTCCCTGTGGCAATTTGATGTCCCGTGTCAGTTTGCAGGTCATGAGATAGTAGTTCTTTCCTAATGGTTTTGAATAGATATTGCCAGGATGATTTCCTGAGACCCTGTAGTTGAGTCTCTGCCAAAACCTAGTGAACTGACACCTGGATATTTCTCTTCATTTATCTGCCATTAAGAGGAAATAAACATTCAGAATAGCAACAAGCCCCCAATTGTGTTTAGCCAGTCAGACTACTAATGGGAACTGATCTGGAGAAAAGACTTAGCTCTCAGATTGGATTGGGGAGAGTGTGAGCCAAAATAGGGGGAGACAAACAGCTGGTAGATGCTTCTTTAGCAGTGTCTTAGAGTTTTAGTTACTGGGAGAAAGCTCTGTAACATTTCATTTAGCCATTTGATGATGCTCTCAGTTCAAGGGAATGTTTTCTATGCCTGATACTGGCTTTGTCTCTTTCTGGCACTCCTAGAAGAGAATATTAGAGAGTCTCAAAGCTCAGAGCATATTAGGATGACGACTGTTCTTAAACTCTTCAAACTCATAGAATGTGGTCAACATTTTTCTTTTTTTCTTTTTTTCTTTTTTTTGCTTTTTTAGCTGAGGCAATTGAGGTTAAGTGACTTGCCCAGGGTCACACAGCTAGGGAATGTTAAGTGTCTGAGATCACACTTGAACTCAGGTCCTCCTGACTTCAGGGCTGGTTCTTTATCCACTGCGCCATCTAGCTGCCCCAACATTTTTCTTTTAAAAGTAAATATTGTCTGTCAGTCTTTTATTTTCCACAATCATTTTGAAATCTCTCCACTCAGCATTTCTTGCAATAAAGAAAAATTAGTTTAACAAGCAAACAAAAAATTGATATGTGGTTGCTATCTCTTTCCCAAGAAGAGGTAGTTTTTTTTTTCATTATTTCTTCTCATGGCCAAGATTAGACTAAAACTTTTCCAGCCAGGGATATGTTTATCAGACCATCTGCCTTTGATGAGTGCACTAAACCAAAGAATGCTGCAAATTCTGTCACAAGCAAGAGAGCAGATGGTACATTACAAATTCCTCATTATTGTCTTGTCTGGGATTTGTCACATTTCGTCCTATTTGGAGGATGTATACATGGCATAGGGAGAAAATGGGAGCCATGTATACTTCTCCATCTTTTCTCCACTACCCCTTTCCCTCCTTTTTTCTTCCCTGTGTTGATCACTACTAGAATGCTTAGGTTGAATATCCAGCTGGCTTCCTGTCCAAGGGAAAGATGGCAATGAAACTCCTGAAGTTGAAAGCAATGCTACTTGTGTAGCTGTCTTTAACAAGACTATTATAACAATCTTTGCTTTTTCTTCTTTACAGAAGCAAATCCAGAGAAATTCAACAGTCGCTTTAGAAATAAAATGTTTTATGCAGGGGTGAGTATGCACCTTTCTTCTTCTTATATTATTTTTCTGTTTAAAATTATTTTAGTTGCAGTAACAAAATGATTCTCCCTTCATAGAGGCAGTTTTATTCCTGTGGTTGACTAAACATATTGAAGTGGAGGAGTGGAGATAAAGGAAAAAGAGATAGAGGACATTGAAGTAAAAAGATTTAAGGATTTAGTACAGTTTATGTAAATTAGAGATTCCGTAACTTGGATGGAAAAAAGTCACTGTTAATATAATGTATATACAGACATATACATACATAAATATATACACAAACCCACCATTATACAAATATACATATATATGCTTTAATACTTTAAGAATTCTTGATTTCTTTTCTTTTCTTTTTGCTGAGGCAATTGGGGTTGTGACTTGCCCAGGGTCTTATAGGTAGGAAATGTTAAGTGTCTGAGACCAGATTTGAACTCAGGTCCTCCTGACTTCAGGGCTGGTGCTCTATCCACCGTGCCACCTTTCTGCCCCTAGAATTCTTGATTTCTTTGGTGAGTAATTGCTTCTATAGCTTTTGAGTATTTAGTGATGAACTCTTTAGGATGATCCTCTTCAAATGTAGCTAGGTTGGTTCTGAACAGTAGACTTATATTTAGAAAACATTGCCTTTGTTATTGTCTTGCATTTTTAATGTCTCCTATGTTTCTTGGTGTACCCCATTCTTTCAGAGAACCATCACTTATAGCAAAAAAAAAAGTTCAACACAATTAATCAACACATCACAAATGTTTGACATTACAGGCAATGTCCTTTAGCTCTGTAAAGAAGTGGAAGGAAAAGCTTTTTCATATCTCTTCTTTGAGGGAATGGTATGTCATGTAGAGTGCTAGGTATAGAGTCATGAAGACCCAAATCTGAATCCTACCTCAGACATTTACTAGCTGTGTGACTTTAAGAAAGTCACTTAACTTCCTTCAACCTCAGTTTCCCCATCTGGAAAATGGGGATAATAGAACTTATTTGTTGTAAGGATTTGAGATTCAAGGGATTTAAGATTCAAATCCTGCCTCTGGTGTTTACTGATATGTGACCATGGGGGAAAAAAATATTACACTTTTTAAGTCTCAGCTTTGAAAAGCCTAAGTGCTATCCAAATGTCAGTGTTACCAATTTTTTTTTGGTTACTCCCAAAATGCTAGAATAATGGGATCAAAGCTTCCAGTACACTGACAATATCAACAACAACCAATTTCACTATATAGACAAGAACAATGTAAGATGAAAGGGTATAGAAGTGTTACTGTCTGTGCTGGTAAAAATGCCCTCAACAAGAAATCTGAGTTCTTTGAGAATATCAAAGTGAATCTTTTTGCTCTGGAAATAAAGGTTTGGGAAAATATGTCTTTAAATAAGTAGGTGAAGATAAGACTAGTCCTGTTTGTTGTTGTTTTTTTTTTTTTTCACTCTTTTCTTCCTTTTAAGTTTAAAGTCTTTGAAAACCCTGTGTTGCTTTTGGAGCAGCTTCAGAGAAAAGAGCAGATTCAAGGAGGGATATGAGTGACAGAATGGGTAGTATGAAGCAAGAGATGAGGACATGGCTAGGAGGGAGAGAGACTTAAGCAAACGCTGAACTAATATAATCTGTTGTTAACTGGGGATCTGGCCACAGGGTTTCTAAATAAAATGTTCTTGGGGGTGGATAAACTGATTCGGTGAATCTTATGTGCTGAAATTGGGAAATCCCAGTTGAGTCAGGAATAAATGGGATCTTCAGAGTCTTATATGGAATTATATGTGAAAATAAACTTAAAGATTCCTGGGTCCCTCCCCCTAAGAGGTGTGGTAAAGGCATTTCTTAGGGGAGAGTGAAATTGAAGGGAGAAGCAAAAAATTCCAGAACCATATTTTGGGGAGCCTGGAAGTTAAACTTATATCATTAGATAGAAATTGGGAGTTGGGTAATAATGACAAAATAAATAGTATTTTCTCAACAATAGAGAGTTGAGAAGGCCAGAGAGTTAAAAAAAAAAAAAAAGGAAAACAAAAGGAATGAAGAGGGAAAAAAAGAAAGGAAGGAAAGGAAAAAAAAAGAAAGAAAATTATGTAAATGAATTTGAGTTAGTTCTTAAAATTTGCAGACTATGGAGGTCTGTTCACTTCTTTCCTTCCTTTAGCTAATAAGTTGTAAACTTAGTAACTTGACCCTAGCTAGTGCCATTCATGTATATTGTTTAGAATCCAAAGCAGAGATATAACCACTTAAAGCTAATAAGCAATTCAATACAGGTGTACCAGATGGCTTTATATTTAGTAACTAATACTTGGAGGTAGAGATGGTACTAGTGATTTATTTTGTGACACACACCTATATTTAATTTATATATAATGTATAATATGTGTGTGTGCGCACATGTATGTTAGTATGTATATAAAATTTACATGTATGCATATTTTCTTTTCACTTTTTCTTTTTTATGGTCCAGGCAGCCTTTTCTGACTTCCTGCAGAGAAGTTCTAGGGATTTATCCAAACATGTCAAGGTTGTGGTAAGTACAGAACACAGGGAACAGTCCCTTCTGACTCTTAAGGGTGGGTGCATTTCTTAAAGTGAAACATTAATTCTACCCCTGTATGTTGAATTGGACTTGCAGAATAATAGTGCTAGAAGGGAATTGTATTAGCGATACAGATAATAGCTAACAATAATAAGTAAGTTTATATGATGCATACTGTGTGCCAGACAACATGCTAATCTCTTTATAATTATTCCTATTTGATCCTTATAGCAACCTGATTATCATCCCCCTTTTATACATGAGGAAATTGAGGCAAATAGGTGTTGCTCAGGGTTGTACAACTAGTAAATATCTGAGACTGGATTTGAGCTCAGCTCTTCCAGATTCCAACCCCAGTGCTTTACCCATTTTATGACCTACCTTCCCTAAAGAAACCCCAGACTTAGGCATGCCAAAGTATTCTCATTTGTAAAATGAGTGAGCCAGCCAAGGAAATCACTGGGGTACATTCTAGTATCTGTATTCTGTGATTCTTTAAAGTAATAGAGGTTACACCATTAATTAGTGATAAAAGTTTCACATCAGGTTATTTGGTCGGAAACCTTCAATAATGCCTTTGATGCATTTTCATGATGACTACTTGACTTTGGGTGTTTCTCAAAGATTATACCTCTGAAATGCAAATTCTTGTAGCTCTTATCAAGTTGTAAAGACTTTAGGTAAGAATCTGTGAATTGTTCTGGAGGGAGAATTGTTGTCTGATGACCAGCACAAAGAAGCCATTCACTGTTTTGTCTGCAGCATGGTGAACTCTTTGTTCATAGCATCTGTTAAAGAGCATCTACTACTGTGAGTGATTGAGAGGCAGCATCCTCCATGATGAAATGACAGATTCTTGTCTTTCTCAACTATCTTGTCACAGTTGTAGATTTTATCATAATTCGAAAGGAAAAAAAAACATATGATATATCATGTGAAACTTCTTTTTCATAGCATAGAAAGGCAAAGTTCCAACTCACCAATTGCTGCCATCCCAAATAGAATGCATGTGTATTTTTTCATGCTAACCCTCTACTTAATGGTAATATGATAATATTCTACTGTATCATGGTAAACTATTTTAAAATGAAGACTTTTTTTACATCTTGTTTCCATTGATCTAGGACATAGATTTTTCCACAGTATAATTTAAGATTTGGATTTGCTTGATTAACTATAGAATTTGTATTTTTGGCTTTCTTCATATTGCCATCCCTCTTTTTTTCACATTTAGTGGGTTTTTTTGAAAGTTATATTGCCATCTTTTGCACTTTATGCCACAGTCACTGAGTAATATACATACTTCCCCAGAAGAAACTTTTGTAATAACAGTTACAAAATTAAGCAAAACAAAGTTACAGTAATTATATCTTGTAGTACATAAAATATTTTGCACCCATAACCTTCCACTTCACCACTGAAAAGGGAAAATTTTCAACATCTCTCCTCTGGAGTCAATATTGATCATTGCATTTAATCAGAGTTCAGATGACTTTATGTGTGTGTGTGTGTGTGTGTGTGTGTGTTTTAAATTTATGCAATTATATTTGTTATGTATGTTGTTTTCTTGCTTATCTTTCACTCTTCATATAAGTCTTCCCATGTTTGTCTGAATTCCTTGTATTCTTAATTCGTTACCAATAATGTTCCATCGATGTTCCATCTTTTTGAGCCATCCAGGTCTTTTTGTCCTGTACCTTCTAACAGACTTTCTCTCAAAACTACCTTCAGTTTTTTTGCATTGAGTTCAATTAAAAATTACTACTCTTTCCTTTTCTGCCTTTCTCTATGCTGCTTTATCTCATTTATTGATTTATACATACATCTCAGAAATTAAAGATAAAATACGATTTCATTCATTTCCCACAATTATAACCCGAGAGAAAAACCAGAGACTAAATAAAAATAACCATATAGATTTTATGTGGCCAATGCAGAGATTACTTATATTAATGTATCTGTGCTCTATTTGACTTTTAATGCTAGTTGAGAAAAGAAGCAAGAGAAAAGAAGGAAAGCAGGGGCAGCTAGGTGGTGCAATGGTTAGAGCACCAGCCCTGATGTCAGGAGGACCTGAGTTCAAATCTGACCTCAGACACTTAACATTCCCTAGCTGTGTGACCCTGGGCAAGTCACTTAACCCCAATTGCCTCAGCATAAAAAAACAAAAAAAAAAGAAGGAAAGCTACAAGGACAAATTAGTTTTTGATTAGTTAACAACAGTTTGAGAGGAATGTTCTTTTTAGAGAAGGTAAAAATCTAGTAGATGAAAAAAAGATTTGCTATTCTAAAATGGCCTAATGTAGCAGTGCTCTAGAGTTCCGTGTGCAAATGCACAAGGAATTTTGACTCTAAATTAAGAAATGTGGAATGAATTACAAATGACTTATGACAAGATTAAGGTTAGACTTGACAATAGCTAAATATTATCAAATTACCTCTGCTTTTTAAAAGTTTATAAGTATTGCTGTTTTACATGTGGCATTTAATTATACTCTTTGAATTTGAAATATAATATAGAGGTAGCATGTTGTCAGTGAATACAGAGTCAATCTGAGAGTCAAGAGGAATTGTGTTCAAGTTGTATTTTTTGACACATGCTATCTTTTTAACCATGGACAGGTCATTTAATATATTAGTCTTCAAGCAACTTTATAAGACTATATGTTACAGACAAGGAATCTGAGGAAGATAGCTGGAATTCATTTGACATTGTTTGGAAATATCTATTTAACATCACCTGTTTGCCTTTCCCTTAATCCTACATCTTGCTCTCAGACAGAAGAGTGAACAGAGAGTGATTGCATGTGGGTTATATTTACATGGGGGAAAATATGGGTACATATTTAGTCAACATATGGAGGATTTGGTGACTACTGTTGTCTTTGATTCTATAAATTTGCCAGTGTCTTTTGCACAGAAGAAAGGCTTACAAACCATAATATTTCCAGTAGGTGATGGAAATGAAGATAATTAAAGACCAGTGTAGAACAGAGAGCATAGTGCTTGGTAAGGAGAAACAGAGCTGTTGATACCCAACAGGAAATAAATCTAACAGACAGTAATTCTGAGAGATCACCAGAAGACACATAGCTTCACCTAGCTCTTTCACCTTCTTATGAGCTTTAGCTACAATTTTCCATTTAGGAGCTATTCTTGGGGCAATCTATTATTCTGGCCACAATTTTACTAAGGTACCCTGTGGTTAATAAATCTTATTCTGAAAGATGAGAATTATAGCTCTATTAGCCTATGCTTTATGAAGCATTAAGCCTCAGCTATACCAGAAGATAGTAGAAACCCAAACTAAGATTATGTCTATTCTTACTCCTTTCTTCTCTATTATCTCCTCTGACTTCTTCAATTTAACTTTCCTCTGATTTATGATCAGAAACCTATGAATTTTTTATCTCTTATTACATGTCCCTGATTGTGTAAAATATTCCAAAGACTGCTTCCTCAAACCAAAACGGAATTAGGTGAAACTGTGGTGAAGAACATTTTTCGAACTTTTGCCACCAGGCTTCTTCATTCTGAGAAAATTGAAAAAAAAATTGAGCTAGCTGGAGGAGACTTTAATGGACTGATGACATTTTTATTTGCTTCTAGTAACAGATTTAATCTTGGTGTTGCAACATAAAACTTTTCACTATTTCAGATAAAGCATTTTATGACATAAGCCTACTGTTTAAGTTATGTAGCTAAATGAAGGCACCACTAAGTCCTCTAGATAGCTTACCTTAACAATAAATTAAATCCTTTTAAATGGTTAAAACCTTTTGAAAACTGAATAGTGAAGCAAAACATAAAATTTGGTCATGGTAAAAATGAAAGCAATTAATTGTAAAGGTAGGAGGTCTGAGGTATACATAATGGAAAGAAATCTGATTTTAGAATCAGAAAATCCAAGTTAAAGTCCAAGTTGTGACACTTTATTAAATGAACTTCAGTTTTCTCATAAGTAAAACAGGGATTATATTATTTACCCTATCGATTTTACAAGATTTCTCTAAGGAAAGCACTTTTTAAACAGAAAGGTGCTACATAAATGTGAATTTTTAAATAGCAATAATCATCTTTATGGATAATAATGACAACAATAACTAATGGTGATGATGTAGTAGAAATCCTGGCTATTTTAGCATTTCAAAAAAATTTAACATTCTCAATTTTAGTTCAGTTACAACCTAAACATGTATCCATTAGAATAATTGGTATTCATGTTCCTTGAGGACAAGGTCAAAGAGAAGGGGAAAGAGTAGCATATGTTTTCAACCCCAATATTTAATTATTTTAAAGTCCTTCCTTTATTGTTTGGTTGTTACAGTGTGATGGAACAGACCTCACCCCAAAGATTCAAGAGCTAAAGTTCCAATGTATAGTGTTTTTAAATATACCCAGGTATGTATGTGTTGTTTTTGTTTTGTTTTATTTTGTTTTCATGTTAGAAATCCTCTAGTTATAGAAGAAAGGAATCATTTGTTCCCATAATTAAAAAGTCATTAAGCTTGGACATTTTTCTCCTATATTAGGTTTCTCTAATGAAGTACATTGTGTATTATTTTCAAACAAGAGAAATCAGGGGACTCAGTAATATTTTATATTACTTTAGTACCTCATAGTTACATAGACATTTATTATGTCATTTTAGTTTCAGTAGTAACCCTTTGGGATATCTGGGGCATGAGTTATCCTTATTTGCTAGCTGTAATAATGGATATACAGAAAAGTTAAATTATGAAAAGATCATGGTTTGAGTTTGTAGTAGAAATAAGATGAGAGCCAGGTCTCCTTATACACTCAGTGCTTCTTTACTCCCTTGCTAGACACTATTTTTTACCAAGTGTTCCATACTATCCTTGGTAGAAATGTACAAAAGAACAGTGATACATTTTATTTCATTTCCTACAGTCCTGATTTTGCTTTAAATACATGGTTTCCAAGTAACAATAAAAATAAACAATATTGAAATAGAACCTTCTCATTCATCACTAATTATAAAATTAAAAAAAATATTAAAATGAGCCTCATTTAAGCTATTCTTCTCTTACCCCTGCAATAACAGAGCTGCTTGGATGGAAATCATAATGGCGTCTTAAAATCTGTTCTATTGGTACCATGGAAAGAGTGCTGGGTTTGGAATCAGTAAATATAGATTCAAATCCTGATTCTGTCTACCTTGGGTATATTAATTAACTTTTCTGTGCTTTAGTTACTCATTTGTAGGATGAGGAGGTTGACTAGATGACTACTAAGGTCCCTTCTAGTCTTAAATTGATAATCTTATGTTAGAAGTTTTCTTGTCTGATTTTTATACATGATGATAGTTTGGCTGTCTGGCATAACTGTTCCCTTCTAAAAATGAAGATGACAAGTTCCTCTAGAACATGAGTTTGGGAGAATAAATTCCAGTAATATATTCCAAGAGAATGCAGTGACAGGTCAGGTTATTTGGTTTAAAAGTGCCTCTTTATATTTGTAGTCTTTTCAATTCAGTTTATTCCATTTGACTTTCTCTTCTCATTTATGGACCCTTTACAGAATCAAAAAAACCCTTTCAGATTTGGAAACCACCCAAATTTTGTAAATGATTGATTAGATGATTTGTTACTCATTTCTTTGTTTTGAATGAAAGAATGGCATGGGAAACTGTTGTAAATTTCCCATTTCTGTCAGTTACACCTGGAAACTCTATGGTCTAGTTTTGGATTTTCAACTCATTCATATGAGTTTCTTGACTGATTTTTATTGTTGTTATTTTGAGATTTGGGGGAATTATTTTTATGAGTATAATATGGGAAAGGTATTAATTAGATAGTTTTTTTTTCCCCTTAGTGAGTGTTGAAACACATTGGGGCCTCCTGAAGACTTCAGAGGAGCTAACCAAGAACCAAAAAATAGTCCAAGAATAATGTTAAATATTATACTCTAGTTTCTGAACTTAAAATTTCAAAAATAAATATATTATCATTTGATAATTGCAAGTTAAACAAATCCATATTCAAACTTCTTTTGTGTCTGGGCAACTTAGGCAGTGTTTAATTGAAGTGTATGTTACACAGAACTAGTTTCTATGAGGTTTGTCTTGAATATCTTTTGTGGATACTTAGGTTTAGAACTGTCATTTATACCATTAGCCTAGGGAGTTTGAGACTTAAATATTTTAAAAGATTGTTTAGTTTCTTAGGGTTTATGTTTTTATCCTCTCTTTCTCAGTTCTTCTCTTTTTCTTCTTGCCTTTGTTTCTTTTCTTCTCTTTATTCCTCTTTCGCTGTATGTCTTCATTATCTTAATAATTCTCAATGCACAAGAATTTATTAAGTACTCACTCTTAATGAGTAAAGTAAACTTCTTATAGTTCTATCTTTCAGCTTTACTTTCTGTCTTTCCTAGTATATACACATATTCCTGCCCTAAAGACTAATACTATTCAGAGTCCATCCTTACTCCTACCAATGCTATATAGTGATATAGATAGCTGCAAGTGAATCACAGAATGAAGAAGTTCATCAACAATGAACTGGCTAGCACAGTCCTCTTAGGATAAGAATATGACCAGTTTTCTCATTATTTTTAAAAATAAAATACTGCTGAGAATATTCATTCCTCTCCCATATCTACACCGTTGGGGAATGAACACAGAGACCAAGGGGAGAGGTTGCTCTTACTATTTTTTTTGTTTGTTTTTTCCTTGATTTTTGTTTTGAGTGATATTTGTTATATCAAGTTTCTAATAATTTACATTTTTATATGGCAGGTATTGTGCAGGCACAATGCCTTGGGGAAATCCAGGAGATCACTTAGATTTTGAACCACAGCGCCATGATGATGGCTACATTGAAGTTATTGGATTCACCATGGCTTCTTTGGTAAGTATTAAGGCTAATTAATGGAAATGAAATAAATATTAAATTGTGTGAATTATAATATATCCATGTCATAAAGATTTTTTTTTGCTTTTTGCTGAGGCAATTGGGGTTAAGTGACTTGCCCAGGGTCACACAGCTAGGAAGTGTCGGAGACCAGATTTGAACTCAGGTCCTCCTGACTTCAGGGCTGATGCTCTAACCACTGCGCCACCTAGCTGCCCCATAAAGATTTTAGTATAATTTTTTTCTGTCTAGATTTCTGGATAAGAACACCACATACATTATTCAGTACAAAGTATTTTTAGGAAAATTTTTTAAAAAGCATGTGTCTTAGTTGGAAAAAAAAAAGTCAGCATTCTTTTATGAAATTCACTGGGAGTGTTGTTTACTAATTTTCCTTATAAATTTCATGCAAAAATGATGTTTTTCCTCTCTCCTTATCTGGATGTCATTTAAATTTAATTATAGACTCATCACAATATTTTACATTAGGAAATTATTGGCATTTCACACTCTCATCCATTAAGGAACCTGAATGACTTGGGTGATTTAGGTAAAGTAGCTAGTTATTAACATTCACATTTCCTTGGGCAGTAAGTATTAGCACTTCCTATGTTTCTCTTCTTGAAGAAAAAAGAAAATGGTGTAGAAAATCTTATTAATTCAAGCCCCACTAATTTGGAATGTATGTTAATTTAGATAGAGAAGAAATTTATCTGAGGGGTTGAGATACTTATTAAACGAAGGGGCTTTTTAATCATTTTAAAATATGTTTTCCAAGAAATCAATCCCATGTGATATCATATAATTGCTGAAATAACTATTAAAGCACTTTAGACTAGAAGTCTAGTTAGTAATACTTTATTAGCTTTTAATTTCTGTTACTATGCTTGCTCAAAAGTAATAAAACCACATTTCGTATTTAAAAAGCAGTGACAACATCCAGCTAATACCTTGCCAGTTCCAACTGGCCTTTTCAAATCAACACACAAAACATCTATTAAGTACCTATTAAATATAGGAAACTGGATATATAAAGACAAGAATAAAAGAATGCCTCTACTCATGGAGCATACACAGCATTGAGCTCATACAACTTGTATCAGATAAATTAAATGCAAGGTATTGTGAGGAAGGAAATTACACTAACAATGGAGCACATGAGGAAAAGCTAAACATAGGAGATGGGACCTAAGCAGAGAAGGGACTACTTTCCAGGTGTGGGGACAAGCTGTATGAAAGCATGGTGATGGGAGATAGAATTGGGAACTTGAGGAACAACCAGTAGGACAATTTATAAAAAAAAAAATATAAAATGTTTAAAGAGAGATAAATGACTGAAATGAATCAACAACAACAAATACAATGAGTCTAAAAAAGAATTCTAAAGCCAGATATTGGAGGACCTTAAATGCTAGGCTAAAGAATTTGCAATTTATCTTAAAGGGGAGTCACTGAAGGTCAGGAAGAAACCAAAGCTAATGCTGGCAGCCATGTAGAAAAATGAATGAAAAGGTGGGAGAAAAGAAGCTGAAAGTCCTGCTAGGAAACTTTTTCAATAATACAGGCAAAAAAATGAAGAGTAGTTGAACTATGGTGATGGCTGTGTAGCTGGAGGGGACAGAAGAAACATTGTGAAGGTAAATTTGATAATATTTAACAGCTGATTGAATATGGTGGAGGATGAAAAGGGAAACATCAAAGATGATAATGAGATTGAGACTTTGAATCTGGGTGCCTGGAGAGGTAAATGGGAAAATGGGAAAATGGGAAATTTGGAACAAGGATGATCTTAATGGAAAATTAATGAATTCTTTTGGAGTTTGAAACAATTTGGTCACTTTTAGATAGAAACGTCCAGCAGCACTGGAAAGTTTAGCACTAGTTATATAGTTTTGAGAGAGAACAGGATGGAGATGATAATGATCCAACAAAAAAGTTTCAAAAAGAGACAGGCAGATGGAATTGCAGGTTAAAACTATAAAAGCAACCAGTAAAAAAGAGAACATCTGCAATAGAGGATCTCACTTTTTTTTTTTTTTTGTCATGGATACCACTGATATTCTGGTAGAGCTTATGAGCCCCTTTTTAGAACAATGTTTTTATATGCTTAAAAGAAATGCATAGGATTATAAAGGAAGCCAAGTATGTAGTAATGCTATGGTCAAAATGCTTTAAAAATAAATGTTCAGGCTGGGCAGCTAGGTGGTGCAGTGGATAGAACACCAGCCCTGAAGTCAAGAGGACCTGAGTTCAAATCTGATCTCAGACACTTAACATTCCCTAGCTGTGTGACCCTGGGCAAGTCACTTAACCCCAATTGCCTCAGCAAAAAAATAAATAAATAAAAAAATTAAAAAAAAAACAAAAAATAAAAAAAATAAATGTTTAGGGACTCCAAAGGGGTTCTTAAAACCCCTTTTTTTCTGGGAGGAGAGAATGATACATATTCTCAGAAGCTGCAGAGGCATTAAATAATGAGAAAAAAAAGAAAAAAAGCAATTGAATTTAGATTGTTAATCGTAGAGAGAGTAGATTGGTGGAATCAGAAGCCTTCAACAAATGAAAATGCATTTTTCTAGGTATTTGGCTGAAAAAATGAAAAGACATCTAGAACAATAAGTTAAGGGATAATAAGGTCAAGCAAAGTTGTTTAAAAGAATGTAGATTGTTTGGGAATGTTTGTCTTTCTAGTTCTACTACTTCTACCCACTCTATACTGTTCCCAACCTTATTATTGGATAAAAAGTAATGTTTTCCAGAATATTTATAATTATTCCAAGAATTTGTAAAAATAAAAATATCACAAAGCAAAAAACTTATTGTTTTTCTCTTCCACCACTTCAACTAATTCATAAGTTCATTTTGAGAGGAGAGATCAATTTTACTCTTTTATGCACAAATAGCACAGTTAAAGCAGTGTGGTACACTGGGAAGAGTGCTAAGTCCAGAGTTGGGAGACTTGAATTCTGATACTGATTGTCTTATGTGACTATAAATCATCATTAATTTCTTGGACACTCCCCCTTTGCCCTGTCCTGTATTATCACGTGTAAAGTGAGAGCCTGGGAATCCAATGAGAAAGAATGAAACAATCCCTATTCTCAAAAGGCAAATGCCCTTTAAATGACTACTTCTTATATTTCCCCTCTGCCATCAATCGTTGAAATGATTTCTTGGTGTTTTTCCAACTCTAGGATTCTGTAGCTATATGATTGAGCAGTTCTAAGGATCATAGTAACAATGTCAGAGTTTGTAAGTCCTCAGACTAAACCTTCCTCTGAGACTGCTTCTTTTTCTTCAAGGTAATTTAGAGAAAAACTACTTTTGGTTGAAAGGGTGTTTAAGAATTTTAAAAGTTTGCAATTATTTAGAACAAGTGCAGAATAGAAAAACAAGCTATCACAAAACAGACTAGGACACATGTAATGTAATGCTCTACTTAGTAGCACACATGTGGGAGTTATCCTTTTATTAAAGTTAACACTAACATAAATTCTTGTGTCTTTTCTGGGCTATATAAATGAAGGAGGATGAGGAAGCCTTGGAGAGAATCTTGCTGAGAGGACAGGAAAAAACCAACACCAACCACAAAAATAAATAAATAAGTAAACAAACAAACAAACAAACAAATAAATAAATAAATAAAGCTAGTTTAGAAAAGTTCACTGTTCTTAAGGGCAGATGGGGGTACTGATAATAATTTTCACAAGAAAATGGGCTTATTTATTTGTTAAAAGGGGAGTAAACATTGGCATAGGTTGTCAAAGGAAATTTGTGTATGTCCATACCTCTAAATTTTAGAATGTTGGAAATTGATGAGATAAAATCTTAAGATTTTTTAAAATCTTGTGCTTTTAGCTATAACCTCTGTTTCTAGTGTCTTTAATAATATAGGAAGGAGGAGAGTTATCATAATGCTTTCCAAGTATTTCATACATTCTAGGTGATGCCATTATTACTGCCTGAAACTTTCTTTTTTCTCCCTGCTCTACCCCCTAATTTCCTTCATCAGAAGAAGAGATACATCAGTAGATATGAGTTGGCAAAAAGGAAATTCAAAGTTTAAATGATAGCAATCATTTTTCCCAACTTGCCTGTTAAGAATAATGAAATGTGTACAAAATAGCCAGCATCTAATGCTCTGGTTTCAGCTCATATTCTGATGACTCAGGATTTGCTTTCAAGCTTTAAAAACCTACCTCTAAAATAACAAAGTTAAAAATATGGCTTATGTTGTACAGTTAAGTATAACCTATCATGTGTAAGTATAATCTTTCATATTTCTATATACTCAGACCAGATGTGTTTCACATCCTTTTAGTTATATAATTCCCTCATATTTTTCCTTCTTTTCATTCAGGCTGAAAGAACCTTCTTAACCTCAATCCCTTCTTTCTCTAAATTTCTCAAAAATTATTATATGCTCTGTAAATTTCAAATGCTTTTTTTGAGATGTCAATTTAAAAAAAAAACTTAAACATCTGTTGATAATATTTAAGCAGAGAAGTATATTAATACATGCTTTTGCTTTCAAAAATAGCTGCCACACAATTTTCTTCTCTCTCTCCTGCCCAAATATACCTAGTAGTTTAATACCCTTCATAAATGAATTTATTTCACAGTAATTCAGTGTGGAAATGGAAAAGGCTTAAAATAAGTTTAAGGCTATGGATATAGAATACTAAGGATGCTTTTGTATTTTTCCTACTGACTAAAGCAAAGGACAAAGACAGGACAATCCAGGATTGTTCCTTATGAGATATTTTAATAGGACTAGACTTTTGGGGAAAGAATATTCAAATATTCTTTTCAAATAATTGCTTATTATCCAGAATGTTGAAAAGAGACAGCCTCGGTTTTTTTTCTATTTGAATTGAATTCCTTACAAATAAAGGTTATTCTTCCCTAAATTTGCTTAGTTTTTTATTAGGCCCATAAGCAGATAATCAGACCCTAAGATTTGTATTTCTTCTTGTCAGAATTCAATTCTCTGGTGTGCATCACTATAGCTGAGAGGTCTCTTTCTTTGGTGATACATTTTGAATCCTTTTTGAGACAGATAGCCCAGTATGAGATTCAGCCTAAAGATTTGATTTCTTGTTGCTTTTCCCTCCTCACCCTCCTGCTGGTGTTCCTCAACAACAAATTCAAAGATTTTCCTTCTGTTTTATGAAAATTTTAAGGAAAATGCTCACTTTTTGGTTATTGAAGTTCTAATATATGACTTAGGTCTATGTGTATTTGTGAATGTTTTTAAAAGAAAGGTAGTAAAATGGGGAAAGAATGAAATTGGAGACATCTTGGAACTGAAATTTTCCACCTGCAGAAGATAAACCATTTGGATGTAAGTCTCCTCAGCAATAGTAATGTACAATAACTATTCAATAATTATATGTCCTGGAAGACTTAACCTAGTTTTCTTAAGTACAGTAGAAAAATTGTCAAATCTATGCTTATACATTGGAAGCTAAAGGCTATGCATTGTGGCTAAGAGGTAGGAAAGTGGATCAGAAAGCCCTTTCTAGTAATTTTGCTTGCTTGGGCTTCTTGCAGAAGATAAGATTTGATAGATAAAACTTAGAGGAAGTTAAGGAGGTAAAGAGTTGGTGATGAAGAGGGAGAGGGTTTACAGAATGGTGGACAGAGAGTAAGAATGCTCATAGCCAGGAGGTGGAGTATTGTATGTGAGGAATAGCGAGGTCAGGGTCACTAGATTACAGAGATGTGAAGAGAAGTAAAATGTAAGTAAATGTACAGAAAAAAAACCAAAAATTTTAAAATACAGTTAACTCGGGTACCTTTAACTGCCAAGGGAATGAGAAAAGAAATAATGTCTATCTATCTATCCATCTATCCATCTATCTATCTATCTATCTATCTATCTATCTATCTATCTATTTATCTATCATTTATTGCTAACCAAAAGAATTAAAAATACCTCTATTCCAATTGAAAGCATGGTGTTGGTAGCAGGGCCTGTCAAAAATAATACATTAATACAGAATATACTGGATAAGTACTGTGGTTGGATAATGAGATGGACTTAGCATTGAATAGCTGAAAGAAAGTGGGTTGATTTACATATATTACACAATCTTTTAAAGTTCCCAATCTGCTATCAAAAAAATTAAAATAAAAAAATTTAATAGCAAAACCAAATCATTTTAATATCAGTGTCCTTAGGTAATACAATATGGTTGTGAATCTTACAATATGACAAATTCCAAAGAATCTATTCACTGTGACTTAAAACTTGGTGGATATGTACATAGTATACATGACTAGACATATATTTTTCTAATGATGAGTTTTTTTCCCCCTGAGGAAATTGGGGTTAAGTGACTTGCCCAGGGTCACATAGCTAGGAAGTGCTAAGTGTGTGAGATCAAATTTGAACTCAGATCCTCCTGAATTCAGGGCTGGTGCTCTATCCATTGCACCACTTAGATGCCCCCATGATGAGTTTTTTAAAAGAATTTTTTTATTGGTTTGTTCCAAATTTCAATATATCTGAGATAAGGAAAACAGTTAGAGAACTTATACTACTGTAGTTCTGTAGCTTAGCCTTAGAAATTTATCTGGGAGCCCTGACTAAGAGGATAACTGGGTTGCTCAACATCACAAGCTGATGTTGTACTCAGGAAGAGTACTTAAATTTGACTAGCCCTCTGATCATTAAAGGAAATAGCCTGATCTTGTGATAATTAACAACAGAGAGTAACTCTGATGGAGTCCTCAAACGGACAGTTTGGGGATTGTATTGACATCCCCAAAATATAAAAATACCTACAGGAAAGCCTTTAGCATGTTGAATAAGAATTATATAGGATAAAAAGGCATTTAGGGGTTGGGATCTACCATTGTACAAGAACCTCAAATGAATTAGATTTTATATCCATTTAAAGATGAGGTTATATGAGTTCATGACCCTTCTGAAATAATGCTAGTCCTCCTTATGGAGAGAAGTAAAGGCACTATGATATTTTTCCTTCTCTTCCAAATTCCTCCCTCCAAGTATGAGTGCTTTTGGCCCGCTTAAGTATCTTCATCTCCTCATAGAAGTAAGGTGGGAATGGATGAAATGTGCCAATTCATAAAATTATAGAATATAAGATTTGAAGGCTCCTTATGGGCCATCTAGGTCAATGCGTTGCCAAAGAGTAAGTCCACAAGGAGCAATGCTTTGACTTGAATATTTCCATTGATAGGGAATTTTCCTTTTTTTCCCTTCCTTCCTTCCTTCCTTCCTTCCTTCC
>JAJPUD010000159.1:248353-311188 GCA_023553655.1 Myrmecobius fasciatus | reverse complement strand
TTCCTTCCTTCCTTCCTTCCTTCCTTCCTTTCTTTCTTTCTTCCTTCCTTCCTTCCTAAATCCCAATTGTTAAAAAGTTCTTCCTTCCATTGAGAAAGTCTGTGCTTATCTGTAACTTCTGCCTTTTGATTCTTTGTTTTTCCTTTGGAGGCAAAACAGAAAAAGTCTAATTCTTCTTCCACATGATTGCCTTCACACATTCAAACAAAGGTAGATTTGCTCTTCTCCAAACTAAACATCCTCAGTTTTTTCAATGTCAGTCTTCTTATAATATGATTTTGATTCACTATACCATCATGGGCTACATTTTTTCTTGATATATTCCAGGTTGATAGCATTCTTCACATAAGAGAACATTTACAAATGGATCCAGTATTCCAAATTGGTCAGACCAAGTCAGTTTTAAGCAGAGCCCTCTGTCTTTTGCTCTGTTCTTGTTCTCTCCATTGTTGAAAGTGGCTAACTCTATCACCTTTGCCATTTACAGAGCATATCTATAGGCAACAAGATGGAGAATAAAAAGAGATGGGAGTTTTATGAGGTTTGAATACACATTTATTTACTAGCCCAAATACATTTTATTCATATTTGAAGTATAATAAATACCGAAAATTTTGATGCTTTAATGATTCTGCATTATCACTGATACGTGTATTCCCTCCAGGGATGCAGATTCAGTTTATGTATGCCCTCTAATCATCTGTGACTTTTTTTTGGTCCATGTCCTGTGAGACCTTTGAAAAAACAACAACAATCCTACTATGCCTGTCTTAGATTCACTACAATACACACCAAAGTAAAACTCCTAAAATGTCAACAAATCCTGACCACAAACCAGATTGTTATTTTTTTTTTTCAAATGAACAAAACTGAACTAGAGGTTGATCAGCAGCACTAAGAACTGTCTACTTGTCAGGCAATGATCAGAATATGGAAATGAGGCGGGCTCACTGGAATGGATCTGACAGGTGAGGCAGGTCTCAGCATCAGACAACAGGAGGCAGTCCAGGCAGCTAGGAAGTGGGTATCAGTGAGCCTCAGCAGCAGACAAAAGGCCTGTCTTTATAGACAGGTTAGGGAATATGATGCTTGAGGACTCTGGCACTGAGCAAGAAAGGTGGTCATTATTAAGAAGGTCCATCAGAGGGTGCAAGTTGCTTTCCCAGGTAATAGGTGACATTCAACTCAATGTAACAACTCTTTATTTACATATATATTATACACACATATAATATATTTACATGTATTTTGCTATGGTCTGTGGATATATAGATACATATTTTTTTAATTACTAACATCCCAATGGTGTTTCAAACTTTTTCAAATTCCATATATGCTTTCTCTCATTTGATCCACATTATCCTATGAAGATCCTACAATCCTCTAAAATCCTTTAATAAAATTATTGAAGTAATTTTACAGATGAAGAAACCAAGGTTGATAGAGATTAAATAACTTGGTGTCAGAAGCTGAATTTAAAACCAAATTTTTGTGATTCCAAGTCAGAATTCTATTCATTCTGTTGTACCACTTATTCTCCATACCTACCTTTCCAGGAGATTACAGTAGAAAAAAGGAAGGTCAACTTTACAGTTCATTATGATACAAGGAATAGTAAAATAAGTGAATAGGAGTGAAACAAGGATAGTATAAGTCATTTTCATTGAGAGAGAGCACTTATACTTGAGATGGGGGGGGAATGCAGAGGAGACTTCATGAACGTGGTAGAATCTAAATTGACCCTTAGATGTAGGGATTTTAATACATGGAGATTCAGTGAGAGAAAACTTTGGGGGGGGCATGGGAGCACAGAGATGAGAGAGAGCAGTATGAGAACAGGGATAGGATGGAATACCCTTTGATAGGAATATGGAATACATAAATGGAAGTATTATTGGGGTAAGCTTGTATAGGTAGATTAGTCATAATGTGGAGGTTTTTGAATGTTAAAGTCAATGATAGTTATTATTTAGTAAATAGTGGGGAGTTACTAGAGTTTTTTGAGTTAGGGATGATGATCATAGTTATCCATGGGAACATTGCTTAAGCTTCTATTTTGAAAGAGAATAAATTGAGAGGGAACAGACAGGTGGGAGAAGACCAATTAGGAGGCAATTCTCATAGTCTAGGTAAGAAAACTTGAGAGCCTATGGAAAAGAGAAAGCAGGTATGAAAAAATGGTGAATTTGGCACTATATGAATGTGGAAACAGAGAAGAAAACAAACCAAAGATATTTCATTATTACAAGCCTAAAAGAGATCAAGGAGATAGTGGAAACATGAATAGAATTAGAAAAGTAAAGAATAAGAATGTTTTTTTGGGGGGGTAAATGATGAATCCAAATTTGCACATAAGTGCAAGGTGCTGATGGTATATCTAGCATCATCCTAGTGTAGTGCTATGTGGTAGGCCTAGAGAATAAGAATTGAACCCTTTATAATTCTATGATTGAGGGAGATAGCATGCCAGTCCTAGAAGAATTAGGGAGTAGAGTGGGAATTCTAACAAGATAGGGATTTGGTTAGTAGGTAAAGTGTGAGGCAGAAAGAACAGATGGTTTTCCCAAGCATTATACTCTTGGGCCCTCCCACTTGAAAGACAGTTAGTTGTGTATGGAAAGAAAAAGAGGCATTGACCCCGTTGCTGTTTGTAATTAGTCAATACTCCCCAGGCTGTAAGAAAGCTATGGGATGCTGGTAATCAGGATTATAAATTGTTTTGAAGCTGACCCCTGGGGTGTTTATGGTAGAGTGTAACAGAGGACAAAGTCTGTGAAATTATAGAGAGCAATTAGTAATTGCTATAAAACAAGTAGTAGGAGTATGAGTCATTACCAGTAGGATATGTCAGTGTGGCTAAGTAGAGCTTTATGGTTCAGGTACATTGCAGGTCCTTGAATATATATCTTCAGCATACACTCCTTGGTGAAACCTCATTTAATACATGTAGGAATGACTGAAAAATTGAGGCAACACACAGAAGTAAGCATCCTGAGTCTGTATCCAGTTAGTTATATTGAGGCTTCCTGGGATTCCAGTTTCTTTTTGAAAGACTACTTAATGTACAATACAGGTAAATTTAGGAAAAGTACTTTTAATTCCTCCAACATTAATGCTTAATCCAAAAAAAGAATTGGGAAGTAGGCATTCCCAAAGACAGAAACAGAACTATAGCCCATCATATTCCTTATGGTCTTTATGGAGATAGACAATTTTGTGGAACTGCTGGATAGATATTTATGATATACGAGATTCATCTAAAGCCATTACCATCTGAGCAAATAAGATCCAGATCTCCTGGATAGCCAGGGCTTGACTAGGTTTTGTCTTTCATTAGTCCTTCCTTGACGGATCATTCTGGTAGTGGGATTCTCTTCTGAGAAGCCTTTATCCTTGTTTACTGGGCAATCAGTAGCTGATTCTATAACTCCTGAACTCTGAAAAGGCTACACACAGTTTCTCTTGGTTGCACCCACTGATGATATTCAGTTTTATATTTGATTAGACTAAGTTCCATTTTTGTCTGCATTTGTGAGAATATTTCCTTATATCTATTATATATAATTTCCACATTAGTTAGCCCTGGAATCTGTAAACCAATCAATCAGAATAACACCTATTATATTGTAGTACAGTTGTTGAAGTGATATGGCTATTTAACTGATCAGATTAAGTAATTTTCTGGTGAGGAAGAATACTATGGAGATGTAAACTACCACTTGTGTTGCATTGAAAGTCACTTAACTACCACTTGCTCCTTTTAATTAAACCTAGAACTAAAATAATACCTACCAAGATAGATTCTCCCTGCTTTAAAAAAAAAGTCTGAAATTTCAGTTTTTGTCTGCTTTCTCACATAGATTTAAATATGAGTTTGGACAGATAAATGCTTGCTGATTAATTGTGTATGTTATATGTAAATATAAATATAAACATATACATAAACTTGCATATGTATATCTATATATACATACACAGATAAGTCATGTGTTTACCAAAAACTTCACCAAAGAATTTCTTTCTGCAATGAGTATGACTAAACAATTGTTGACCATATGATGGACTTCTCTGGGTATTTGCTATGCTCAGTAGAACAAAAGACTGAAAATTTAAAAGCTAAAATACTAGGATCTGTTGGAAACTGGAGGTCTCCCATAAATAAAGATAAAATATCTCGGAAGTTGTCATATAAGCCAAGGGGAAGATGATAATTTAACAAAAGTTAATGTAATTTTAAAGATATTTTTATAGGTATTGCATATAATTCTATATACACGTAAGTAGACATATATAGATATATAGATATAGATTTATATGAATATAAATCTATATCTATATATTTATATATCTCATTTGGTAAAGCCTAAGAATGGAATGATTTTTCCTTAGCATGAGATTTGAAAATAACAGCTAGCATGATGTTCAATGCAGAAATAGGCATTATTGCCAAAATAAATGTAAGACAGGGCTCTCCACTGTTACTGTTAATATTTAATATAGTTGTAGAAAAAAGTGTTACAATAAAGCAAGAGAATGAAGTGAAAAGGCTAAGTACTGGCAAAGAAGTGCCAATAGAGAAAGATATTTGGATCCTGCCTCTGATGCTATCTTCCAGTGTGGTGTCTCTGAGCTGCTGTCTCTGACCTTGCCTCATCTGTAAAATGGATGCTGCTTGTTGTAACTACTTCCTAGATTTGTTGTGAGGATCAATGAAAAAAAAACTTTGTAAATCTTAAAGTGCAAAATAAACACAAACTATTACATTTTATTGGTTATATAATTAATCAGCTAGCCTTTATCTGCACAAACTCATAAATTTATGTGAGAAAGCAGACAAAAATAGCATGGCGACAAATATGTAATACTTTTAGTGAAATAATTAAGTGGTAGATAAAAGAGAATGGGTAGATTAAAAGAAAGGAGTAGATGGTTGGGAGGAATGCTGGAGGTTCAAAAGGAAAAAAAATAAATGAATCTGTAAAGACAGAGTTTTTGGAATAAGAAGGAAGATGAGTAAGTAGTCAGAAAAACACTCCCACTATGGAAGTATTAATTTCTATGCAAGATCAGTGGACAAGTAATTTCTACCTGGCCTTAACCTTGGGCAAACCTAGTATTAAATTGCTTACTATAATTGTCATTGTAAAGCTTCTGAGTTCATCTGATTCACATCAGGATCAGTCCTTATTATGCCTGTGGGGATTCTCATCAATGTTTAATGTTTTCTTTGGATTTCAGAATGTACACAGTTCAGGATGGCAAATACCATGACATTAAGTTAGATCAATTCTTCTCTACTATTCTGTACTCACAATACTGTGGCAGATGGTGAGGTAGGAACAAAGCTGAATTTGAAGATAAAGGGCATGGATTTGAATTCTGGCTTCAGTTTTTACTACCTGTCAGCTGTTGGGCAAATCCCAGCCTTTCTTTCTGAGTTTTAGTTTCCTCATCTTTCAAATGAGATGATTGGACTATCATTGTTTTAGATAAAAAGCAGAGATAGCATCCTTATATTTTTAAATGACTAAACTGGAAAGAATCATTAAAATAATGATTCACAATCAGCATTCAAAAATATGTCTTGGCAGACTAGAATGTAGGGTCAAATCTCATGAGATGAACTTCAGTAGTGAGGTAGTATAGTAAAACTGAGAGAGAGAGACAGACTTAAAGTCAAGAAAATCTGGGTTAAAGTCCTACCTCTGATAAATGAGTATGTGGCCTTAGGGAACCACTTAACCTCTCAGTGCTCTAGAGAACTCTCTTATTATATAAGTTGCAGAAAAATAACTAACTTGCCTTGGTAGAGGGAGTTTCCTCACCTGAGCATTCCCTGTATCAATGAAATCTCAGGTCTAGTCCCTATCCATAAATATAGAATATTAATTACACTTGGGTTTAAAAAAAACGACAAGTATAAGATGGAGGAAGCATGGATAGAGAGTAGTTTTGTTTTTTTTTTTTACTTGGGAATTTTTCTGTGGAACATTAGCTTAATATGAGTCAATAGTGTATAATATAGGGTGGTCAAGAAAGTTGAAGTAATCATAGGTTTTATTAAAAGAGGCATAGCTTCCAGAAATAAGGAGAAAGCAATTAGAATTCATTCTTCTTTTGCCAGACCACATCTGAAGTGTTGTGTTCAGATCCAGGCTTCAGGTTTTAGGAAAGATACTGATTAGTTGGAGAACATCCAGAGTAGGGCAGCCATGAAATTGAGGGAATTTGAATTTATGCCATATGAAAATCTGCTACAGAAAATAGGAGTGATTAGTCTGCAGAGGTGAAGGCTCTGTTGCCTTCAAATATTTAAAGGGCTCTCATGGAAGAAAAACCTAAACCTTTTCTTCTTGGCTCCACAGGATAGAATCAGGATCAATGGGTAGAAATGGTAAAGAAGAAAATTTAGGTCTAATATGAGGGAAAACATGCTACTATATCAAGTTGACCCAAAGTGAAATGGGCTGACTTGGGAGGCAATGGGCACAAATGAGCATGTCTACATCCATATGGAAGAAATTTGATCAGATTGAGTTTGTATATGAGAGAATTCTCCTTTACATGTCCAATCTACATTATAAACTTCAAATATACTCTAAAATGATGTTGATATTGAAAAAAATATCCATAGGTTTGATTTAAAATGTCTGTCCTCACAAGGGTAGCAACTAGTGGAGCTAGGATGTGAATTCAGGTTTCCAGAATTCAAAAGTTTTCCTTCATACTATGATGCCTTTCACTTGCTTTATTTTAATACTAAATAACACCAACCAGGAAAGGATAGTAGAAAGAGCACTAGATATAACATCAAAGAACCTGGGCTTGAATCCTAGCTCTACTACTTAATATCTATCTGTCCTTAGGTAAATTACTTCATTTTTCTGCACCTTAGTTTCCAAATTTGTAAAAATGAGAGATGTGAACTCATTGACTTCCTAGGAATGTCTGGCTTTAAATCTATGATTCTGCAGTCCTTACAGAGCAAAATACTCTTACTTCCTGAGATAATAATTATACAGATGATTATGAGATTCTTGACTATTTGGATCTTTGCTAAATGTTAAGACAGATCTAAGCAATAAAACAGTAATAAAAAATACAAACAATGATACATATATTTCTTTCCTCTGAAAAGCAAATTGTACTGGATAAGGACATACAGAAAAATATTCTTGCTGATACTGTGGGATCATCAGGACCAATGGGCAGAGATTTTGTTTTGTTTTTTTAAATTATCTCTATTGTGTTTCATTAAGCTTGAATAATTACATATTATTCCATTGCAGTAGCTGATGAGATGGCTTAATAGTTTCTTGAACTCATTATACATTTCTGTCATTCATTTAAACACCAAGAAGTTATATGTAATTTTAAAAAATATCTTCTGAATCATCTTAGAACCAGAGACTCAGACTGCTTACAGTCTTTGAGTCAGAGGATGGTGATTTTTTTTGCACATTCTTTGGGCTTATCCAAGATTCTAAATGAAACATAATAAAATCGGTTGCCTGCCTACTTGCCTGCCTCCTACTTCAGCTAAGTATTAGATGACCTGAAGAAATCACCTAGCATTTTGGTCTTAGTTTTCCTAAGTCTAGCACTCTGTCCAGTAATTCATTAGGCATTACTCTGATCATGTTAGTCCTAGAATAAACATTTTCAGTGACTCCCTGTTACTTGTAGGAATTGATATTCAAAGACACACAGTGGCTCCAACCTACTTTTCCAGAATTGATTTATCTTATTTCTTTTTCATACATACTAAAATGCAATCAATCTGGACTCCTAGCTGTGCCCAAATTTAGGGTTCTCTTTCCTTTTCTGTCTTCCTTTATGCATTTTCATAGGCTTTCCTATATGTTAAGAATATATTCCTGCCTTTAAGATCCTTATCTATTTTCAAGGCTTATGATCAATCTATGCCAGAATTAATCAGAAAATATAAGTCTTTAAAATAAATCCCCCATAAACTGAAATACACTCACTTGCTCCCTACTACTGTTGAGGTTAGTTTTTTTACTAAATTTGCTTTCCAATGTCCTTGTCCATGAAATAGTTTTCCTTTCCTGATTATGTTTGGCATAGGCTGATTTTGACAGTCACTCTATCAGTATTTACTAATTAACTGGTAAAGGTTAAACAGTTTAAGCCTATCCAAGTGAAAAGCAAGGACTAATCAATGGTTAAACATTGACCATTTACAATCATGTAGTAGATTTTTGAAAGATAAAATTTTATAATTTAGATAAAAATCATTTAGAACTGAATTTATATTTTTTGCTTCATTTCTTTGGTCTTGTCTACATTCCCTTTTCATTGATTTTTTAATAGGAATTTGTAATGATGGGCAAGTTCATATTCTGATCTAGCCCAGCAGTTAGAAATAGGAGAGAGTAAAAAGTAGAGAGGAGGAATTATAAGCAATCTCGCAAATATGTTTGTGAATTGGCAGATTTGTTTTAACTAAAGTTATAGGAAGTCAGAGTTGGGAGGCATCTCAGAGAATATGTAGTCCAATCCCTTCTTTTTATATGAGGAAACCGAAGCTCAAAAAGTAAAAGTAATTAGTTTTTGGTAACATAGATGCTAACTACAAGATCCAAGAACAGAATCCACTTATTAAGTTGCTGTAAGTATCATTCTGTTACCAAATTTCAACATGTTTCTGTCAGTTGTTTGGAATGATTGTTAAAACATGGATAGCATTTGTATCTTCCTTTTATTCTTTTTTTTTCCTGTAGGCTGCCTTGCAAGTTGGAGGCCATGGAGAAAGATTGCATCAGTGTCGAGAGGTAATGTTACTAACATACAAATCCATCCCCATGCAAGTGGATGGAGAGCCCTGTAAGTTGGCCCCTGCTCTGATTCGGATATCCCTGAGAAATCAGGCCAACATGGTGCAGAAGAGCAAGAGGAGAACATCCATGCCTTTACTTAATGAGTGAGTCATATTCTTGCTTTAAATTCCTTCTGTGAGGCAGAACTTAGAGAAAGGAAAATTCATAGCATGTGCATGGACTGACTGGTGGCTTCCTTATTTGTGTGTATAAAAAGGAAAGAAAATCCCAAGGTCCCCAGTGGTTCCTTGCTGTATAGCGTCTGGGAAAATGCATCATCTCTGTGTTATATTGTGCAGAGTGCTGTACTCCCTTATTTGTACAAAGTACTATCTTGTGCATGATAGGTGTTTTTGCTTGTTGTTCAAGTGTGTTTGGTTTTGGGGCAGAGTAATTTCAAATTATTCATCCTTAAGGAAACAGTCTAGGTGAATCTCTACCCATCTCACCAAAGAGATGCTCTTAGTTTTTACTAGTCTTGGATTATTTAGAGAGAAAGAGATAATCGTATCCAGAACTGGTCCTAGGCAAAATTCTGAAGTAGTTCATTTTTTAGCATTTTTTCCCATTTGTTTCACTGTTCCTTCACCCCTTTGTAGGCATAATTTTCTCATGTCTCCCAATTCCATGACCCATCAAGGCTTGCTCTAAATGATATTATCTTATGTTTAAAACTATTCCTGGCCCCTTCCACCCCTATAATAAATTTGTCCATCATATATGTGGTACCTTTGAAAGCTATGTCATTTGATTGAATTGCTAATCTGAAGGGGGAAAAAGAATTGAAAGAAAGTTTTGTGACTAATAATGTGGTGCTCATTCTAGCTAACATTTGATTTTTATAGTAATTATCAATGCCTTAGTACAAGAGAAAATCTATTTGCTCTGAGTTTACATAAAGCCAGTTCTCTCAGCCTAGAACATCTTTGTGAATATACCTATCTTATTGTCATCCTGCACTCCCGAAACTAAAGTCAGGGTCAATTATTAAATGATATCCATTCAACTCATCTCTCTGTCATGGCAATATTTTATTATGTTTTTAGATTAAGTTCATTGGTAGAAATGAGTATTCTTGGAATGGAAATGAGTGTGTGTACTCACTCTATCAGTACTTCTGAAAGTGAGGTGTGAGGGGTCTCCCTTAACCTCTGTTTCCTTTCTTCTCAGAACTCCTAAATTCTCTGGCACTCATTCTATATAAGATGGTTCTACTTAGAGATGTTATTTATTATTCTTTCTGCCTTTGTCCTTCTGTTATCAGTGATATACTACCACCAATTACTTTCCTTTTCTATTCTAAAACTATGTGTGATGTTCACTTCTCCCCAGCAATATCAGTTGGGAAAAGCAATGAACTGATTCAAGAACAATATTAAAATGAATGAAAGGCATTTTATACCAGTGGGGATCTTGTGTATAATTGACAGACAAGTGAGCATGATAATGAAATAGAATGCTATTCTTTAGGGGAAAAAAATTCTTAGGCAGAAGGATCACTGCCTATCCCATGAATTGTTCCATTGCTTAGTAACCTTAAGAATAAAGAAGATCTTTTTAAATAATGAAGATAGCTTACCTAGTATCCAAGGTAGAGTTTGCATTATGTAATGCTCAGTATTGTGCTATTTTTTTCCCGTTTTATCTTTGTATTCCCAGAACTTTAGCACAATGCCTTGCACATGATAGGCACCTAATAAATGATTGTTGGATTGAATTGGATTGAAGAGTTTATAGGAGAAAAGAATCATTAGGGGTAAAGGTTAAAGAATTTTAATATGAACATATTCAGTTTATGGAACAATATCCTTATATTTAGTAAAGTCAAAGAATTTTGCCAGGCTCAAATACAAGTGCCAGGTAAAAAAGTTAAGATTTAAACTTAGATTTTCTGATTAAATCCATCTTGTTTTCTCATCTACAATTCTCCTCCAGTTTTTTTCCCAACTATATAAACCAGGAAGAAATTAATAATTTTATTATATTGCTATAACTTTAGAGGAGTTAACCTGGAATTCATGAAAGTTTCAGGGGAACATGGTTACATTTCACGGACTCTGTGAACTTGAAAAGAAAATATTATAAGTTCATTTTTAATAACCTCTACCTGAAATACAGCATTTCCTTTATTTACTTAAAATATATTACTCTAAGAAGGGATCACCAAGTAGCCAAAGGCATCCATGACAAGAAGTTAAGAATCTGTGTTGCTTGCAAATTTAGCATTCATAAAACTGAATTTAAAGGAACTGGATGTAAAGTCAAAGTAACCTGCTCTCATTTCATAGGGTTGTTTCCATTATAGCCAAATAATTGTAAAAATAATTTTAGATCACAACTTTATTTTGTGTCAGATGGAGATTGTAGTATGATCTTCTTTTCAAAAATCAAATGAAAGAAAATGCTTTAATAAAATAACTAAATAGACATTATTATTAAAGACTACCTTTAAAAGATGTCTTATATTTTACTATTTTCACTCATTGCTTAATCTACCTGTGGTTTTACTCACCAACTAATTAAAATTCTTTTTTTTTCCTAATGCTGTAGATATTTGTTTTTGAGTCATATTCCTCTCAAAACAGCTCTAGAATTCAATTCAATAAACAAACATTTATTAGCATTGTATATTATGAAGATACACTCAGGAAAATATGTGTATATGAAGAAATCCAGAAATGAGAAGAATGAAGCATGGTGGAGAAAATTTTGATGAAGATCCATGGGGGCAGAAGCAAACACTGCTGTGTCATTGAAATATAACAGTGGGTTGCATGGGCAAATTAAATGAGAAATATATCACAGAATTTATTAAGAAATACATCAGAAACTAAGGATAGAGGTGATATATATTAATGAGAGGAGAGTTCAAATATCTAGGTATCAATGGGGACCCAAAATCATGAAGCTATTTAAAAAAAAAAAACTTGCTTTAAAGATAATTTCATCTTTGAAAAGGTAGAGGAACCTCATGAGGAATTCTCTTCTGGATCTCATTCTTACCACCACACAAATTATTTCCTGGCATGAAAAAGATGAGTACTGGATGGAATATGGGAAGGGGGAAAGTTAGGAGAAGAAATGACATTCTCTTTGAGTTTGTGTCAGAGAAAACAAAAGCCAAGCATAGTTTTATATTTACCCTCATTTTAGAGATAGCATATTTCAGAGAGTTCAGAAGATTGATAGGATTTTATGGACTAAGATTCTTCAGTGGAAATCATCCAATAGCAATGGTAAAATTTCAAGACTGATTCCGAAGACACAAAGAAATACTGTACTAACCCTGAGAATGAGCTAGGGAACCAAGAAAAATTAATGAAACAAAAAAAGGTTATTAAATCATAGCAATATAGATTTGGCAGGGACTCTAGAAGACAATATGATTGAATATTTATCCTGTGCCTAAATCTCTTGCTTGAGCACATTTAATGTTAGAAAAGGTCATTGCCTCACAAAGTGTTCCATTCAATTTTGGGATGGCTTAAATTGTTAGAAAACTCTTCTTAAAACTTCGCAAAACCTACCTGGCTCTATATATCCACAATCCTAGATTAACCCTCTGGATCCATGGATAAACCTTTTCCTCTTTCAGAAAACATCCCTTCCAGTACTGAAATATGGCAGTGTTATTGACCAATACATTCTTTTAACTCCCTGAAATACCTTCCTGCCCCTAAATTATCCTCATACAGTATGATTTTTGAATTCCCTTAACATTCTGACTTTCTTCTATAAACATGCAGTTTATCAACATCATTAAAATGTAGTGCCCAAAACTATGTATGGTATTTCAGATATAGTTTGGCCAGCACAGATCATATGGCCTCTGTTATCTCCCTTGTTATGAGCATTGTTTTCAAATCACAACTCCAAATAATATTAACCTTTTCATCAGTGATGCACATTGTTGCCTAGTTCTGAGCTTACACAACCCTTCAGTTTCTTTCATGTCTTTAAGCCAGCTTCTTTCATGTCTCTAATTTTTTGCTTAAGTAGGTGATTGAAATCATGTATACGATTTTATATTTATTTATTTTTATAAGGCATGAAGGTCTGCACGATGGAGGGAACTCCCATGTTCGTGAACTCATGGGTCCATCAAAGAATCAAAATAGCTTCGATTCAGAATCTTCATACAATATTTTGACATCTTTTTGGATCTTGATGATGATGATGACATTCATTATTCTTGGTAGAAAAAAGGAGAGAAATCAATTACTTTCTGACTTCTGAGTAGTCCATTTGCACACTGTATAGATGTGTACCGTCTTGTACCACATACTGCATTTTTTTCTCGGTACATGGAGTTCTTCTTTGTTCAACTATTATAAATACATATCACACAAAAATGAAAGAAGAATATTATCTGGAGTGTCTTTCCTGCACCATTAATATGATGCCTGGATAAGTTATGATTACAGAGCTTTCTGTGAAAGGAGAGAGGAAGCCAAAAGAGCTCAGTTAACTTTGTAGTGCAAAAAGCCTACAAGTTTGACTATTAACTTGAGCCAATTTGTAATTAGTCATAGAGCAGTCATTAGGAAGGAGAACAAGAAGTGCTGACTTCTTCCACACTCACTCTTTCCAAAAATGGATTGTTTCTATTATCCTGTGGCATGGTTTGTAAATAAGGACTTTGAACTGAGCACCTGGTTTTTATCTTCCTTGGGTGCACAGAATGCTATTAGTTGGAACTGGCAGCCTTGTTCTAATGGCCAAGGACAGAGAGATGTGAGATGGATTTAAACCTACAAAGCTCAGGGACATAATGCATTGGGTCTTTCAGTAATCCTCATCTTCCCTTTCTTCTAACCTTTCCCCCTCTTTTTCTCCTTTTCTTTCTCCTTCCCTCCCTATAACTCTCTCCCTTCTCTTGTCCCTCTTTCCTTTTCCTTCTCCCTATTCCTTTCTCTCCCTTTCACCTTTATTATCTCCTTCTTCCAAAATGCCTTTCTTCCATATCCTAAGAGAATGAGAGTTGGGGTCAGAAAGGGGGAGGATGGTAGAATGACTTAATGAATAGAGTACAGATTTGAAATCAGGAAGACCTGATCCAAGAATTATAAATTTAGACCCCAGAAGGAATCTGAGAGGTCATTTAGTTCAAGTTTCATTTTATTGATGGGGAATCTAGGATCCAGAGAGGAGTTTAAATCCTGCCTCAGACATTAGTGGTTTGTGATCCTGATAAGTCATTTAATCTTCCTCAGTCTTATAAAATGGGACTAAAACTAGCACCTACCTCACATGTTGTCAAGATCAGATGATAAAATACATGTAAAGCACTTTGCAAACCTTAAAAGATGCTACATAAATGCAGTTATTCCTGAAGTGAAAATTATTCTGATCTCACACTTAACCAATAGTTTGACCTTGGTCAGAATCACTTCAAGCCTCCATTAAAGTCTCAACCTAAATTCAGTTTCCTTCACTGTAAAGTGGGGATAATGATAATCCCTGTCATTCTGTTCTCTTTGGACTCTTCTGAGACACAAATGAGATAATATAGTAAAGGATTTTGCAAATTTTAAAGCACTATGTAAATGTGAACTGTTATTTCCCCCCAAAAAATTTCTATTTTGGAATAGCTAAACTATTATTCAGGATAATTAGAGATTTCAAACACAAACTCATAAAACCACTAGGGTCCTTACCAGGTCTAATAATTGTAGAAATTACATAGTTCAGTATCTTTAGGATTATTTCTCTAGGACCAGCTGAAGTGACTTTTAGGAAAAGAGAAGAATAAACAGTTGTGATGAAGGGAGAGATGCCTCCTCTGGATTTTGGACTTCACATCCCAGATCTTTTTCTTTGTGTATGTCTCTGTGTCTTTCTCCTCTCTTTGACACTTTCTCCTCCTTCTGGCCTTCTCCTTTTTCCTCTTTTTCACTTCTACTACCTCTTCTTCCTCTTCTTCCTCCCCTATTCTTCCTCTTCATTGTAGAACACTTGCAATAGGGATGGAGATAAGGATAAGGACTGTGATTTTTTTGTTCTGGGGAACTCCCATGTGAGGAAACTCTCCCTATCAATGCAACTTAGTACCTTTTTTGCAATTAATAGTATTTGAGAGTAGTCCAGGGCCCTGGAAAATAAGTTATTTAGCCAGGAACACACAGATTATATGTGTCAGAGACAGGATATAGACCCAAATATTCCTCACAGAACTCCTTTTTTCAAGAAGATAGCTGCTTACCTTTTCTGGGGATCACATTCCTCTTCTGTAAAAGTTAAAGGGTTGGACCAGATGATATCCAAGACTCCTGTAATCTTTTAACCTTTGGTTTTATGAAAATAGTCTGTCCCTTGAAATATCTGACACATAATTATGGGAATGTCTTGATTTGTCTGGTGTTTGCTCTGAAATTGTGGTAATGAGTTCTGTATGGAATTAAGGACAGTTAAGGTATTTTTGCAGCATTAATGGATTGCCTCTTATATAGGCTGGCCTTGGAAGATTACCTGCTCTTGTATGATTCAAGAATTTAAGGGGGCTGTGTCCAAGGACAAATTTCATCTAGGTCATGCCTTACTACTCCAGAGACTGTTTTGGGATTTGGGGCACTGATTACACAAGCCAACCAGTGTATAATGTATTTATCCCTCAATTGGTGTCCTGGAAACCCTAAGAGGAAGAAGTGGTAACCATATTTTTCTCACAGATTTCACCTTCATCCTGGCATGGATGGTGTCATGGTACCATCCCTTCCATTTGACACATCACCATTAATTCTCCCAGTGCCCAAATGCTCATGGGCCTTGGAGACAGCCCCTTCCATTTGTTTCCCTGGCTTTATCTCTGTCACCTGCTTCTTGGATGCCCTCCATGCTTGACATTATTTTCATTTTCTTTTTGTTCACCTTTTGGTGAGACACTCATATAATTTCTGTTTAAATTTTGTGTGTCTTTCTCTCTCTCTCCTGGCTTGTTCCTTGTCTGTCCACGCTGTTGTGCTGACTCTGTCTTCGCTGCTCATTCCCTGCTGCCTCTAGTATCCATAAGGTGCAAACCACTGATCTGAGGAGAGTTTCTGCTCCCCCTGGCTCCTTCACCATGTGAGTATAAGGTTGTTTAGTTTTAAATTTTCTTCCATTCTCTAATGATCTGCTACCTGCATCCTTGGATTTTTCTTCCACCCTTCCAGCTCTGCTGCACTGAAAATGTTTGAAGAATAGAAGAGTTAGGGGGCACAGAGTTCTTCAAAGCCTATAAAATGGTGTTCTACTCATTTTATTTGACTCAAGTGAGCTGCTCTGTAAGCAATGGTTGAAAGTTACAGAGACATATTTCTTTCAATATTCAGATAAACTTCCTGACTATTAGAGTTAATTCCAAAGTGGAAGGGGCTACCTTGTGATGGAGGAAGTTTGCCATCACTGGTGTCATTCAAGAAGAAGCTGTATTGGAAGCATAATTAAAATTTTTGCACCTAGGGTGAAGGGAAGAGGTAACCTGAGGTCCTATTTCTGGGCAGAGAAATACCTAGTGTATACTGGGTGACCACTGATTTATTGTACTGCTGAAGACTTGGTGTGGTGGCCACTGGAGGGAGCAAATATGTATTGTCATGGTGCTTTCCTCACCCTATAAATTTTATCACTCTGGGGAAAAGCTCCAGCCTCCCTTTCCTACTTATGGCTCTGGGCTGGGTGATTGCTTGTTTTTGAAGATGAAATTTCTATTCGTGTTTGATCAGACCAAATGACTGCTAAGATTTTATGTTCCTATGGATTATAATTGAATGTTTTCCTTCCTTTTTGGATTGATCCATATTAATCTTATCCCATTTGTTCTTACTTCCTCTTTTCAAAGTTAACAATATAATGTTGTTTTCACTTTTTGGAAAGGTGGGAGGAGAGAAATTCTCTAATTATCCATACTACAAATGGGCATTTTTGTAGAGGTATAGCAGTAGCTAAATCAAGGGCTCATAAACTTTTATCAAGGGATTTTAAATTACACTTTGGGCAGCCTGATGAGGTCCATGGACCCCCTTTCAAAAGAAGGTTTTTAAATATGTAGGATTACAAAAGAAGCCAATCATATAAGAATGGAGTTATCAATATATTACAATAAAGAAACAAGTTCATCACCCATTCTAACTTATTCTTTTCCCATTACTGTTTCTATTCACAGAATAAGACCTGGATCATATGCCTTTAAAGTTCATAGAGCCAATAAACTGATTTTATACTTACTTTCAGTTGTGCTAAGTGGATGGTGTAGTTTTATTTTCTGGTAGAAAGACTGAACCAGCTAGAAGACACAGTGCATAGAACCATAGACTTCAGGGAATCCTGAGCTCAACTACAACCTCAGACAATAAATTATTAGTTCTGTGAACCTGGGAATATCATTTTACCTCTGTCTGCCTCAGTTTCCTCATCTGTAAAATGGGGATAACAATTGCACCTCCTTTCCAGGTTATTGTGAGAATCAAATGGGATAATATTTATAAAGTGCTTAATTAGCACAGTGCCTGACATGTAGTAGATGTTAAATAAATGCTTGCTTTTTTCCTTCCTTTCTAAAAGTGTAGAGGAGTGGAAAGGGAACCATAAGGGAATATGAACAGAAGAGGGCACTGTGTTTTTTTTTTCTAACTAAGCTGCCCAAAAATAAATTCCCCAGTCCTTAACCCTGTTTCTTCTTGACTAAATAATTTCCAAATTTTTATCTGATATGCCAGATTAATCTACAGATTAGAAATTTACCCTTATTTATTTATTTTCCCCAACCTAAATCTCATGGAAGACTAATAACTTGGGAGAAACAGTAAAATTCAGGGAACGAGCATTAGCTTTGGGATCCAAAGTCCCAGTTTTGATGATGCTGAGTAAATAATTTAATTTCTCTGAGCCTTGATTGTTGTCATGTGTAAGGGGGATAATAATACTTACAGTGTGCAGTGTTGTAAGAATTGAGTAACATGAAAGTATGTGAAAGCATTTTGAAATTGTAAAGCGACATACAAACATAGATAATGATATTATTTTTCATCTGGGTCGTGGATATTTTCCATTAATAAGAAAAGTCCAACATGATTGGTGCCTTCCAGGAAATAGAACTAGAGCTCATCATGTTAAGAATCTCCATGGATGGAGAAAAAGAATGGGCATTATCCATATCATCTTTGTAGGTCCTGTTGACTGTGGCTTGGGAGTCACTTCTTTAGAGGGGCATTCTATACCTTTTTCCATCTGATGGAGTTTTACCTTTCATTGCCACCAATAAATAAATATGATTTTGTTTGTTTGGTTAGTAAATTAAATTAGGCCTAGGCAGCTTTAGGTTTGGAAAACCTAAAACTCAATGAAAGAACCACATTTGTGTTTATATAAAGATAAGAAATTTATTTTAAAAGCTACAGAATAACAAAACATATTAGTCCAGCAACTATGGAATATAAAGTGGAGTTGAAGAAACATCATGGGGAAGAAGCAGCCCAAGTTGCAGAGGATGAAAGCATTTTAGTGGAGAAGGAGCCAAGTAGAAAAGTTGAAGAGAAGGAGTTGGGATCCCTTGCTTTCTCCAAGTTCACTGTAGGGTGTTTTGGTCAATCATAGCTGTGTAAACAGGGCTCTAGCTCACATTTAGTACATTCTCTACCAACCATACATCAAATACAATTCCTTTTAATTCGTAAAAATAGAAAGTAAAATACTAAGGGGAAATATTGCTATCCTTAAAGGGGAATGATTTCCCACAGATCTTCTCATCAGTGGTAGGAACAAGAAGCTACCTTGAATAGTTCATGACCTTGGGAATGCACAGCAGGTACAGGAGCTCTCATGGCTAACTTCTCCTAGCTGGACTTTATTGCAATTCCATTCCACCTCCCAAACCACTCCAACACCACAGGTAGCCACTTTTTGGCTGCTTGATGACTGGGCTTCTGCTTTTCCTGAACTGCTCCCATCTTCTGAAGCAGTTTTTGGCTACTAGGTCTTTGAAAGGAATGCTGTCAGTCCTTGTAAGATTGTCTGGCCAAAACACAATTTACTTTCCATTTGTTGTTGTTGTTAGATCCACAGTGGCATTTTGCTGGTACGGAAAAGATCTCATAAGGTCAAGATTTTTTTTTATTAGCCACTACTGTAATTCCCCTGCTTCTATTCCAAGCATGGGTTAGCTTGATTTTTAGGTTAGGGTGAATGAAGTCCTTTCAACCCTTAGCAGTGCCCCTAGCAGCAATGCCATATAAATCACCCTAAATGCTACTTAAAATTACCTTAGCAACACTGAGGGTGGGCAGAAGCCTGATGATCTTGATTTCTGTGGCTTTTCTAAGGTTCTTGATCCTTGAATAAAAATAGGGTGCCTTATAGTCTTAGAGCAGTTTTAAGTGATTAAAGCACTAAAACTTTTGAGACACCCTGTATTATTACCAACTCTCTACTTTCCCCTCACATCTTTTTGAAAGTAAGTTTGGAAATGAAAGATGATTTGATTTTAAGCTTTAGAGTTAGTGTTCCAAATATAAGAGATTTTAGCATTCAAAAACCATTACCAGTAAATCCTCTGCATGACATTCCCAGCTAATGGGGATAATGATCCTTAAATTTTTTTAATTCAAAGTTCCTTCAGATGGCATGAAGATTTAACCTGTAATAGGGTTTCTCAGATATGGGTATGCTTGTATTTATGCCTCTTCTATCTTTCCTGATTGCTTTATTCTCTGAGGAGCAATATGAAAGTCAATATTTTCTTTTTTCATAATTTCAAAATTCTATTTTTAAAAATTGTTATATGGTTATGTGCACATAATATACATAGTTATATAAAAGAAAAATGAGTGTCCTACCTTTGATATAAAAATGAATCTCAAGTTGTTTCCTAAAATTGTTATTTTAAAAGATTAATCATGTCTGTGTAGGCTGAGAAACAATCTTAGGCATCATATGTTCCATTTATCAAAAGATTACCATGAGAAAAGGATGATTATTTACTTCTAACTTTTGTGCCAGAAATATGGTATAGTAGAAAGATATCGAGCTACATTTAAGAAACCCAGGGTCAAATCTTGCTGTCTTATTAGTTATGTCATCTAAAGCCCATCTAGCACCTAGGGGAGAACAAATATTTGTTAAGTGAAGCATAAGGACATGGTATATCCCAGGCACTGTGCTATGTGCTTTCCAGACATCATCCCTCTTAATCTTCTCAACAACTCTAGAGAAGTTGATCAGGTAATTAGTAAATAATTAATTGATGATAATAATATAAATACAAATAATGTAAATAAGTTATATTAAGTTAAGAGATTAGGTAATTTGTATTTGAATCTGGACTTGAATATAAGATTTCCTGACCCCAAGACCAATCAATGTTTGATCCACTGTGGCACCTACCTGCTTTACTTAGAGGGAAAATTCTTTTTTTTTTTAATTTATGTTTGTAAAGATATAATTTTGCCCTTGGGAGTTGCTTTAGCTCCATAAAATTTTGATGTGTTACTTTGATATCATTTTCTTCACAAAATCTTGTTTCTATTTGGTTTTTGACCATTTAATTCTTTGAGATTTCATTTTTAAGTCTCCATTTTATTTTGTGGTTTTGGATTGTTTTCCCTAAATTGATTATTATTTTTATTGTGGAAAGGTATTTTTCTACCTTTCATTTTTTTGGTAAATTCTTAATAATACAATAATTATACTGCTCTGTCTATAGTCTATAGCTATAGCTATTCATTTTTACTGAAAATAATAACTAAATTTGATATTCACTTATATCACCTCAGGCTTGGCACTGGAAGAGTCTTCAGAATTTAGTAATCTAATCCTTTCATTTCACATATAAGGAAACTACAATAAGTTTACCAAGGACTAGCCAAGCTAGATTTGTAGAGGTTTCAATTTTGACAACAGAAATTTGTTTAATCAGGCATCAAAGAGTTGTAATTTGTATTTGTATATCAGTGGAGTATCTTTGTAAGCACTGAAGTCAATGAATATGAAAGCATAAAATGGCACAAAGTTCTATTTAATTTAAATTACTCTAGTAATTAAACATAATGATAAGAATACTTTTTTCTACTTGAAAAACTGGAATTACTTCTTTATTTTTCCCTTTTTACTCTGCTTTGAACTCAGACATTTTGTCTATGTAATAAAGGGGCAGGCTGGCATGGTAGCTAGACAGCTGGCTTTTGAAGACCTAGCTTCAACTGCAGCTTCTGATCCATATCATCTATGTGACCATAGTCAAGTTACTGAAACTTTTTTTTTCTCTATGAGGTAATTGGGCTTAAGTGACTTGCCAAGGATAACACAGCTAATAAGTGTTAAGTGTCTGAGGTCATATTTGAACTCAGGTCCTCCTGACTACAGGCTCTTTGCCACTGAGCTGCCCCTTGCTCCTTCTTTAAAGATCAATAGTCAAAGTACAGGAAATTACTCAGCAATCAAAATTCTCAATTCTTATAAGGAATATAGGTTCCCAGTTTTTTTCTCTTTCACCTCTACAAGACAGTTCAACAAGTATGGATTAAGTTCCATGTGTGCAAACCCTGAGTCTTTTCATTTACCTTGATCTCTATCTAGCATTTAGCACAGTGCCTTCGACCTAATAAGTACTTAAATGCTATGTGATGACTGACTGGCCAGGTATTAGGAAGACAAAGCTGAATAAGATATAATCCTTAACTCAATAGGTGTGTAATTGAGTAAGGAGGATAGGAGAAACATAAAAATGACTACAGTTTAATTCAGAATGTAAGAAATAAGAGGGATACAAAGAACTTTTCAGTTCTTTGTCTCTAAAAGGCTTCTAAAATGAAGTGTTTTCTTCTCTTGAAGGAGACAGGCCCCTAGGGAGAAATTGTGGATATTTTCATGGGAATTACATCATTCCTATAATCAAAATAGATCTTGAAGGTTGAAAATGATTTAAAAATGGTAGGAGGGTAGGTATGGGGCAGTATTGTTGTGAAAAAGAATTGGATTTGTGGTTAAAAAAAAACAGTACAACAACAAAACCCTGTGTTTTAATATGGGTTCTATTATTTCTTAACCATATGACTCTAAGAAAGTTAGTTGACATCTCTAAGACGAAGATTAGTTTCACCATTTTACAGATGAGGAAAGTGAAGGTCAATCAAATTTAGTGATATCAGTCAATCAACTTTAGTTATTCAGTCATTTTCAATTATGGCTGACTGTGACCCCATTAGGAATTTTCTTGGCAAAGACACTAAAATGTTTGCCATTTATTTCTCCAGTTCATTTTGCAGATGAGGAAACTGAGGCAAACAAGATTAAATGACTTGCCCCCGGGTCACACAGTTAGGAAGTGTCTGAAATCAAATTTGAACTCGGGAAGATGAACCTTCGTGACTTCAGGCCCAGTGCTTTCTCAACTGTGTCACCTCACTGCCAGTCAGTTAGCATTTATTAATTGCCTGATATACAGAGAGGCTGCTAGATTGCCCAACAAACAGGACATGGGAATCAGAATTAGGAGTACCAGAGTTCGAACACTTCCTGGGAAAGTCAGTTAGCCCCTATCTGCTTTTGTTCCCTCATCTGTACCATGTAAATAATAATGGCAACTATTTCTCAGAGTTGTGAAGATAAAATGCTATAACATATCTAAAATAGCTTGCAAACCTAAAAGTGCTATATGAATGATAGCTTTTATTATTATAATTACATTTATTACAATTATTATTATTATTATCATAGTAGGAAGAAAGAAAACTCAGTGGAGTTTGAGCTACAGCAAATATTGAGTTAAAAGGCAGCAATAATTCTTGTGAGGAAAGAAGAGTGTTTTCATAATAAAGAAATTTTGAGGTTTGGTTTGAAAGCTTTGTTAATGTAAGTCGTCTATTTTGTGTTTACTTTAGTGAAGGGGTGGTATAAGGCAATGTGCCTTTCATCTGTACCCCGTTCTTAATTTAATTATCCAGGCACAGTTGGGCCCTCCTGATCTGTCACAATATCTTGTAGTGCTCAAATGAAATGAGATGAAAAGAGAGAACATTTTAAAAAGTGAAAAAGGGAAATCTTATTTAGCTAGGACAAAATTAATCTAGAGGATGCATCAGCACAGTAGAGAATTCACAGAAATAATGGAATAGGTTTAAAGCCCCAGGCTAACATTTTCCTGGCATAAGACTGGCAGCTGAAGCGACATTGCTATAGGCTCTTCACCGTGATGCTCTGGGACTTGGACTGGGAGCAAGGATGTCTTCAGTCTGGGGATCTAGTTTTGTCCAAGTGGGGAGGCAAGAGCAGGTGTACAGCTTACATTTGGGTCCCTTTTTCACCATTTACTAGTTTCATGTCTTTGAATATATTTTTTTAATCTTTTAGATTTAGAACTTCCTTATCTATAAAAATGGGTTATCCTCATGCATTATCTGCCCACCCTATACATTATTGTGAGGATCCAATGAGGTAAAAATTATAAAGTCCTCTTTATATATTTATATAGGTGTCTTTGTAGATAGAATACTCCACCTGGACCCAGGAAGCCCTCAATTCAAATTCAGCCTCAGACATTTACTAATTGTGTGAGTCTGGGCAAGTAATTTCACCTGCTTGGTTTATTCCACTTGAGAAATGGCAAATAACTACAGTATCTTTGTCAAGAAAATCCCATGGACAGCACTAGCATGCTATTGCCTATGGAATCACAAAGAATTGGATGTTATTAAATGAAAGAATAACATATGGATTTAAAATATTCAGTTCACTTCAGTCTACATTTATTCACTGTGTTAGGCAGGGGATAAAAATCAAACTCCTTCCCAGAGGGGAGAAAGATGTCCCATTGCAGGCCATATGAAGGAAGCAGTGTGGGTAGCAGAGTGGGAAGCAGGGAAAGAACATATAAGGAATGGAGAACAATTAATGGAGGGTCACTGGGCAAAGACACAGAGGTAGGAAACAGAATAGTAGGAAAATCTATTTGGCTAGACACAGAAAATATGAAAGACACAAATGTAAAGTAAGTTTGAAAAAGTGGCTGGGAGCACACTGCTAGGGGTTCTGATTGCCAAGCTGAGAAGATAATATTTTATCAGCAAGAAGCAGGCAGGAACCCCCTGAAGAGTATGGAAAAGAGATTTTTTTTTTTGGTTAGGAACTATCAATTCTATAATGTATTTTTTTTGTTGCAGTTGATAGTATTTTTTTCAATTATATGTGAAGATAGTTTTAAACTATCTTTTTTAGATTTTTAAAGGTTTTAAGTTCCATTTTTTTTCTTCTCTTATTTTCGCCCTCCCCATGACAACAGGCAAACTAACATAGGCTATACATATACAATCATTTTAAACACATTTCCTTATGACTCATGTTTTGAGAGAAGAATCAGAACAGAAGACAAAAACCACAAGAAAGAAAAACAAAAAACAAATTAAAAAAAAAAGGGAAAAGAGTACGTTTTGATCTGCATTCAGACTCCATAGTTCATTCTCTAGATATGGATGACATTTTCCATTATGAGTTTTTTAGAATTGTCTTAGACTATTTATTGCTGAGAATAGCAAAGTCTATCAAAGATGATCATCTTCACCATGTTGCTGTTACTGTGTACATTGTTCTCCTAGTTCTGCTCACTTTGCTCAATAACACTTGATGTTGAGTCTTTCCAGGCTTTTCTGAAATCAGCCTGCTCATCATTTTTTATAGAACAGTAATATTCCATTACATTAATATACAATAACTTATCTGGCCATCACCTAATTGATGGAAATCCACTCAATTTCCAATTCTTTGCCACCACAAAAAGAACTGCTATAAATATTTTTGTACATGTGGCTCCTGGGAAAGGAATTTTATGACTGCAATGTAGAGGATGGATTGGAGAGGGTCTAAAAGCAGGGAGATCAATTTATAGACTATTGCAATAGTCTAAGAGAGCTGATAGGTCTGATTCTGGCTACAAGAATGGTGAAGAACCTGTCAGATTGGCTAAAATGACAGGAAAAGTTAATGATGAATGTTGGAGGGGTTGTGGGAGGGCTGGGACACTGATGCATTGTTGGTGGAGCTGTGAACGGATATAGCCATTCTGGAGAACAATTTGGAGCTATGCTCAAAAAGTTATCAAACTGTGCATACCCTTTGACCCAGCAGCATTTCTATTGGGCTTATATCCCAAAGAAATCATAAAGGAAGGAAAAGGCCCCACATGTGCAAGAATGTTTGTGGCAGCCCTTTTTGTAGTGTCTAGAAACTGGAAATTGAATAGATGCCCTTCAATTGGAGAATGGCTGAATAAATTATGGTATATGAATATTATGGAATATTATTGTTCTGTAAGAAATGACCAGCAGGATGATTTCAGAGAGGCCTGGAGAGACTTACATGAACTGATGCTGAGTGAAATGAGCAGAACCAGGAGATCATTATACACGGCAACAACAGTACTATATGACAATCAATTCTGATGGACATGGCTCTCTTCAACAATGAAATGTTTCAAACCACCTCCAATTGTTCACTGAAGAAAGCCATATACACCCAGAGAGAGGGATGCGAAATGTGGACCACAACATAACATTCTCATACTCCTTGATTAATGTTTGCTTACATTGTGTTTCCTTTATCTGATATATCGTTTGTGTAGATAAGATTTTTCTTGCACAACAATGATAAGTTTGGAAATATGTATACATATATTCGATTTGCCAATATTTTAACATAATTAACATGTAATGGATATCCTGCCATCTAGGGGAGGGGTGGGGAGTTGGGGGGAAAATTTGTAACAAAAAGCTATATAAGGGTTATTGTTGAAGAATTACCCACACATATGTTATGCAAATAAAATAAAATTATAAAAAAAAAAGAATGGTGAAGAGATATAAATAGAAAATATTAACTGATTAGATTTTGGGTAGGGAAAAGGGAAAGGAGGGTAAAGAATAGTATATCCAGTACTTCAAGACTGTGAACCTGTATGATTGAAAAGGAGCTGGTATGGGCAAGGATAAAGAGAGAATGTTATATTTTGGAAATGTTGAGTTTGAGATGCCCATGGGGTGTATAGGTGGTGATATATAATTAAAAGATGCCCAATTGCTGGTCAGAAGAAAGATAATGGTTTAATATATAGATCTGGAACTCATCTGCTTAGAAATAATAATTGTAGCCATAGTGATTGAAGAAATCAGAATTATAAAGGCCAAGGGAGGTGAGTGTCCAAGAAGACAATGTGGTCAGTAGGGTCAAAAGCTGGAGAAAAATGAGGCAGAATGAAGACTGAAAAAAATTCCTTTAAGAGATCATAGTTAACTTTGGGGCCAGAAGACTCAATTGAGTGGTATGATCTATCAATTATATTGCAATGGATTTCTGTTTGTATAGGAATTAGGTAAATTTCTCTTGGCTAAACTTATATAGTAGGTTGGACTTAACAAATAACTGCTCTATTTTTATGTGACAATTGTGAGGTCAAGAATAAATTAATTATACCTTTTGTACTCCTTTCTTACCATCCCCCCCAAATTAAGAATAATTTTTGTATGTAATTTCCAAACTCTGCTGCTCCGCTTTCAACAGTAGGGTACTGTTTTCCTCCTAGTATTTCTAAGCATCAAAGCATATAATTAGGTTTTTTTGGTGTGTGTGTGTTGTTCCTTTCTTCTCCAGGAGACAGGTAATTCATTAATCTGCCACTGCAAACATGCCCTGAAGAAACATTTCTCTCCTCCCAACTCGCATACACTTATTATTAATTTTTTTTAGACAAATCACTTTAATAGAATTATTCACTGGTATGATGTGATTGCAGGCTGGAGTTTGAAGGATCTGTCAAAGAAATTTGTCTTGATTCTGACAGTTCTCTCTATACAGACAAAAGAACTAAAGAACATTTCATGAAATCCCTTAATAATTGGAATGGGAATTAGGGTAGAGATAATGAAAAGTTTTCCTCCTGCAGGCTGGATTGGCTAGATTGAGCCACTTTGGAGAGTGAAATTCAGAGTACTCTGGTTATCTTTTCCCCCCAGATAACAGATGAGGAACACAGGATAGAAGGAGCACAGCTGTGCTCTGGGCAAGAGAGTCTGACTTTCACCAGCTATTGGGTGATTAATAGGACAGTACTGATACCCTAACTTCCCTCACAGCCAAATGTTTCTTATTACTGACTCTTCCAGATATTGGCAAACAATTGGATATCTGAAAATTAGGTAAGCTCTCTGATCCTCCAATAGAACAAGCTAAAATAGCACTTCCCTACTAATGTATAAGGCCCTTTAAAATGGAGTCTTATAGGTAGTCTTTCACTCATTCCCCATTTAAAACATTGACAATTCACATTGTGAACTATACCATTCTAAGAAACAACACTAGCCCCATTCATCCCTTCTTTTATCTTTTTAATTGATATCCCATTTGACTTTCCACTATAATTCCTAGAAAACTGTATTCTCTTTTTTTTAGCCCTTCTTCATATGTTCTGGCTATCATTTTGGTTGGTGAATCTTGCTTTCATATATCCAGTTCTAAATGATCTCTATTTCTTTGTTTCACTTTTGGAATAACTTTCTATTTTTGAAATGACTTTAGGTAACAGGATTGAAATCAAAATATTGTTTAATGTGTTGTACCACCTGTCATTGTTTTTTCTATTTACATTGTTATAGTCATTGTGTATTTTTTCTTGTTTCTGCTTACTTCATTCTGCATCAGTTTATATGTCTTTCCATGTTTCTTACATATTCATCACACATATTTCTTATAGCGTGGTATATTTTATTATATTCATGTACTAATTTTTAATCATAACAAAATGATATTTTTAGGATATTTTGGAATATATATTTTCTCCCTTGGGGTATTAACTCGTAATGGACTCTCTGGTTCAAAGAGTATGGACATTTTAATACTTTTGATAATTCCAAATTGCTTTCCAAAATTATTCTACCGTTTCATAGCTCAACCAAAGCTGTATTAGTATGCCTATCCTTCTATACCCCCTCCAACAATGAGTATTTTTTAATCATCTTTGCCATTTTTTTAGGATATAAGATGAAACCTCCAAACGTGGTTCCCATGTTGTTCCCATGCAATTCTTTTAAGAACTGTTTGTTCATATCCTTTGACCATTTATCTATTGGAAAATGACCATTAGTTTTATATACATATATATATATAGGTAAAATATATATTACATATAAATACATGTATATATTACTTATAAAACTTTACACCAAGACCTTATCAGAGGAATTTAATAAGATTATTTGTCCATTTGACCACTTCCCTTCTTATTCTAGATGCATTAATGTTGTCCATGCAGAAACTTTTCAGTGTAAAGTTCCCTATTCTTCTGTAAACACATTATGTTCCTTTAGTTCCTTTAAGTTTTTGGAAAATAGCCCTATTCTCACTTTTCTCTCTCTTTTCTCTGTATTCTTCATGTTATCAAAGCTTCCAAGGTATACATTTTAGGCTCTCCCTTGTAAACACTTTCTGCCCCTGCCTTAGAGGGTTTGCAGGAGATCTGTAATCCCCTTTTCCATTGTTCATCATTTCCAGAATAGCACCAGTTAAACAATAGCAGCAACAACAGCAGCAAAATATTTATATAATGCTTACTATGTGCCAGGCCCTGTGCTGAGCACTTTGTAATTATATCTCATTTGATCCTCACATCAACCTTGGAAAATACATGCCTTCATTTCCCCCATTTTACAAATGAAGAAACTGAGACAAGCAGAGGTTTTTGTTTTTGTTTTTAAAGTAAATTGCCCAGGGTCATATAACTAGGAAGTATCTAAAACCAAATTTGAACTTAGGATTCCTGATTCCAGGCACAGCACTCCATTCACTATCTATCACTGCCCTATGGAGGGTCCCTCTTCTACATTAATTATTCAATCTACTACTCATCTATAAATTATCTTTTTTTGTTGTTTTTTTAGAATAATGTGCGTTTTAAAATAATGTTTTTAAATGCCTAAAATAAAATACATAATATTACAACAAAAATAAATTACACTGTAATACAGTCATTGGAAGGAAGATCTTGTATTTATAGGTTTGTCTTAAAAATAAATTCACAGTCCCCTGGTTGATAATCCCAATAAAGCTAGATAACCTCTGATGGTGGTTTCCATTTCAGTACTAAGATTTGAACTCTCTCTTATTGACCTTTTTTCTATATTTGCCTGGAAATTCCCTCCCTATATCCATGTTATTCTACTCTTCCAGGTGCCAATTGCCTGAAGAGGTTCTAACTCCACCCCTTCCAGGACAAGTAGTTTCTACAAGTAGGAAATCCAGTGTAAGGCCCTCATCTCCTTTCACTACCCATTTTTATCATTATAGCAAAATTCACCAGTGGAACTTCCAAAGCAAGATGTTTTTCCTTTATTCTTCCTTTTCAATGTTTCTCCTTTCCTCCTCACCCATTCCTCTGTAGGCTCTTCTCTTTTTGAAACCATAGAAGTCATTTCCCCCTCATTTTAACCCAGAATTTCACCCCCCACACACACTCTACTTTATCCCTATAATTTTATCTGTAGAGAGAGTTACTGAATTCTGTTTGTTATACTTCATATCCACCTCTTCATTGTTACTTCTATCAAATTTCATCTTTCAGCCTTGTCTTCATGTACATTTAGAAAGACAACTTTTACTTGTCTCTCTATTGTTATACTATTGTTATTGTCATTACCTGCTGCATCTATTCATTCTTCCTACACTTCTGTTGTTTGGAGTATTCAAAAGGCAAATCACCTTTTCAATTCTGTTTTTCTTTCAAAAATTTTTCCAGACTCTTCTTTATTATTAAATATCTATCTTTTGTTCTGCATGGTTCAGCTCATATTTGCAAGATAGGTCACATTTGACTGTATTCTGAGCCCCATTGCTCTTCAGAACACATTATTCCATTCCTTTCTCCTTTATCTAGTGGGTACAGAATAGTCTTGCATTATTTGAGTGTTCTTTCCTTTTGTAATTAGCAATCTTCCTCCTGATGGCTTGCATAACTTATTGTCTCTGAATTGAATTATTAAATTTAACTACTGTCTTGAGATTTGCAGCTTTGGGGGCTTTTCTGGAGGTGATTTTTTTTCCAAATGGAATTTCTATGTTTAGAGGTCCTGAGCAGTTCTTTTCTATTATTTCCTTCATTATAATGTTAAAATGTTTTTGACCTGTCATGTTCATATTTCTTACCTTCAGTATCCATGTTTTGCTTGCATGATGAACATATTTTCTTTTCATATTTTTTGTTTCTGTTTTATTCATTATTTTTGCTGTACAGGACATAGATTCTACTCCCATAATTCTCATTTTTCTTTTAAACTACTCAGAAATAATATAATCTTTCTTGTTCACAAAGTTTACAGATTCTTCTGTGTCATCAAGTGTGGGATCATTTTCCTTTTTTTGGTCAGTATTTATTCATACATATCTGAATTTGTTTACTAGATTTGGAGGCAATATTTCCTTCTGTTATTATTACTTTTCCTGTTTAACTGTTCATGTTCAAAGACTTTGAATTTTCTTCTTCCCATCAGCGTTGGTGGAGTATTGCACAGCCCCCCATAAACTCCATATTCTGGTCCCCTGGTGACCTCTAATTCCGCAGTTCTCTGGCCTGGTAGTAGCAGGTCAAACACTCTTTTCCCCAGCACTGGTATTTCTGGGTTTCTGAAAGGTTATGACCAGCTGGTTATTGAGGAATGAGCAAATTTCTGCAGGCCTGGCAGCCAGTCTCCATGGCAATGGAAAGAGAGGAGGGGTATTGGGGCATAGGGTTGATTTTTAATAAAATCTCCTTTCCAGGTAATGAAGCCTCACAGCTAATAGTGTAGGAGGTAGGACAAAGTACAGTGAGCATCTGTTCCTGAGTTTTGAAGGACTTTTTAAACCTTCTTTTGGATTCTGAATATCTTAGATCATGAAAATGGCTGAAGTTTATTTTTGGCAAACAGTCTCTGTTTTGGAGAGGTTGTGAGGATCAGAGAAAATGTCTAGTCTGCCATCTTATTGCAATATAATTGATTTGTAGACTTCAGTAGATTGCCAAAAGTATACCTGACACAAAATAGGTTAAGAACCTTTGTTCTGAGCGGTGAAGTGACTTAATGGTAGTTGTGCAATTAGCTATTAAGAAAAGAGTAATATTGTTATGAAGCAGAAAGAACAATAGGTATCAGGAGACCTGGCTCTGCTATCAAATCTTTTATGGCATGTCTTTGAACCTCAGTTTCTTAGTCTGTAAAATGAGGGAGTTAAATTATGGCTAAGATTGCTTCCAGTTCTCACCAATTAAAGGAATAGCTTGTGAGTACTTAAAAAGGAAAATGATTCAACAATACTGCCAAGAAGCCACTAGGTCCTATTGTCATATTTTATAATTCCATTAAAATGAAAGATTTGTTTCTTTTACTTCATATATTTAAAATACAAGGATTTGAGTTCTGAGGACAAAATAAGACATTTCACTATTTCTGAATACCCCCACCTTCACCTCTTGTTTTCTCTTTGTCTTTGCTACCTGAGCTCTCCTTTTGACTCATCAGATTTTCTCAGTCTAAGAACAGAATAGAATATAAATACAGGAGCTGACGGACTTGCAGAGATTCAGCCTTCTTTTTGTGTATGTTTATTTTTTATATTTGATAGCATTCACTGCCTGATAGCTTTCAATAGACAGCAGAAAAAAAAGGAAATCTTCAAATATCTATTTTGGTTTAGCCAGATACTTAAATATCCTTTGATTCTAGGTTAACTGTTTTTTAGTCATATCTGACTCTTTGTAACCCTATTTGTGGCTTTCTTTTTTTTAATTAAAGTTTTTTATTTTCAAAATATATAAATGGATAATTTTCAACATTCACTCTTGCAAAACCTTGAGTTTCAATTTTTCCCTCCCTTTCCCCCACCCCCACTCCTAGATGTCAAGTGATCCAATATGTGTTAAACACATGCAATTCTTCTATACATATTTTCACAAATATCATGCTGCACAAGAAAAATCAGATCAAAAAGGAAAAGTGAGAAAGAAAACAAAATGCAAGCAAACAACAACAAAAAAGAGTGAAAATACTATATTATGGTCCTCATTCAGTCCCCACAGTCCTCTCTTTGAGTGCAGATAGCTTTCTTCATCACACAACCATCGGAACTGGCCTGAATCATCTCATTGTTGACAAGAGCCAAGTCCATCAGAATTCTTGCTGTTGCAGTATACAATGATCTCCTGATTCTGCTCATTTCACAATTCATATAAGTCTCTCCAGGCCTCTCTGAAATCATCCTGCTTGTCATTTCTTACAGAACAATAATATTCCATGACATTCATATACCATAATTTATTCAGCCATTCTCAAATTGATGGGCATCCACTCAGTTTCCAGTTTCTAGCCACTACAAAAAGGGCTGCCACAAACATTTTTGCACATGTGGGTTCCTTTCCCTCCTTTATGATTTTTTTGGGATATAGGCCCAATGGAAACACTGCTGGGTCAAATGGTATGCACAGTTTGATAGCTCTTTGGACATAGTTCCAAATTGCTCTATTGAATGGTAGAATCAGTTTACAACTCCACCAACAATGTATGTGTCCCAGTTTTCTCACATCCCCTATCTTTTCTTGTCCTCTTAGTCAATCTGAGAGGTGTGAAGTGGTACCTCAGAGTTGTCTTAATTTTCACTTCTCTGATCTATATGATTTAGAGCATGTAGCTTTCTTGGCATTTCCTTCTCTGGTTCATTTTATGAATGAGGAAACTTAGACAAACAGGTAAAATGATTTACTCAAGATCACACAGCCAGAAAGTATCTGAGGCTGAATTTGAACTCAGGAAGATAAGTTTTCCTGCCTCCAGGCCCAGCACTGTATCTCCAGTACCCTAGCTAGCTTTTTTTATTCTAAGTACTTAGAAACTATTTTAATTAATTAATCCATAGATTCTTTTGATACGGATGCAATCTCTTTACATATAGGACAAAAACAGCTTTACTGGTTGGCATTAATGAAGGGATGTTAAACTCAAATAGAAACGGATCTGTGGCAACATGTTGACTTTTAAAAATCCCAAAATAATATTATCTGTGTTGTATTACATTTTTGTTTTGTTAAACATTTCCCAATTACATTTTAATCAGGTTTGGTCCCATTTGGGATTTGCAGAGGAGAATTCTGCAGCTGCTAGATCACTATGTTCATAACACCATAAACATAAATTCATTTCTTCTATGGTCCAGTCAACTCCATTGTGTACAAAATTTCTTTCTTATCAAGACACTAACTTCTCTTTGACACCCCTCAATCAAAGGATGGAATTGCCTCCTGATTTTTTAGAAAGATAGAGGCCATCTGATGCAGTTTCCTTCAGTCTTTCTTCTCCATACTTCAAAACTTTTCAGAGTTTTTAGTTGCTTTTCTTTTCTTTTTTTCCTTATAATCTTCCATATGTATACTTGATTCATTGCCCTCTCCCCCATATTTTCTGCAATCCTCTGTCTTCTACCCATCATTCTTTTTCTCTTTTTCATCTTTAGCCTACCTTCCCACTGGCCTTTTCACCTTTGGCTTAGAAATATTTTTTAATTTCCTTAAAAATCTATCCTGTATTTGTCCCTGCTAGGCCCTTCAGGCTATAGTCATATATCCTTCCTCCTTTTCATTAGAAATTTTTTTTGAAAGGATAGCCTTTATTCACTATCCCTACTTGTCTGTTCAGCTACTAAGGTTTAATATATAGGACCCTGGACTGAGAGACCGGAAGAATTGAGTTTCAACCCTGTACAGTTAGTAGCTATAAGACTCAAAGCAAATCATTTAACCTTTTTCAGGCTAATTCCTTTATGTAAGATGGAATTGTTTTGCAGATCAAAGGAGATAACATGTGAAAAGCTTTGCAAAACATATAGACTATATAAATGCTATTATTATTATTTACTTCTCAAACTCCAGTAATTCAATTTCCAATTCCATTTATTTGATAATTTCCCCTTTCTGAGGTCACCAGTGATTCAATTTAAATAATCTAATTCAATGACATTTCTTAATTTTCAACCTCAAATTTTGCAGCTGTGTGTTCTTAGTTATTCCCTCTTGCCTTGGCTTCTATGACATTTCTTTCTTGCTGTTCTCCTCCTACTACCTGTTTCTCCATTATTTGGTCTCCTTTACTACTTCATGTTGTCTCCTGATATTTCATCCTTGAACCACTTTTCTCCTTGGCAATTCCATGACTCTAATTATCTCTCCTATCTAGATGAGTCCTAGATCTGTATATTTTTCACTATGTTGTTGATATATATATATATATATGTGTGTGTGTGTGTGTGTGTGTGTGGGTGTGGGTGTGTGTAAAAGGTGGGGATGGAGAAAGAATGAAATACCCTGCATAGGAAAATTATGGAGAAGTCCAAAGGAAAAGGACCAGGTGAGAAATAAAGATGGTTGACTTAGGCATCCTTCTTAAATGGAGACTTTGAAATAAACTTGATACTATGAAAAGTTAGAAGTAGTATTATTGGCCTTCTGCCATTTTCAGTTTTGTTCAACTCTTCATGATCACATTTGGGGTCTTCCTAGCAAAGATATTGGTGTAATTTACCATCTTCTTCTCTAGTTTATTTTACAGATGAGGAAACTGAGGCAAGCAGGGTTAAGTGACTTGCCCAGGGTCAAACAGCTAGAAATTATCTAAAGCCTGATTTGAACTCATGAGGATTAGTTTTCCTGATGACAAGCCTAGTCCTCTATCCATTACACCATTCATCTGCCCCTAGAAAAAGTATTCTCTCTCATCTTTGTATCCCCAGTGCCATGTACATAGTAGATTATTAATGTCTAATTGCTTTTGAAACTTGTATTATTGGTTACATTGGGAATAGGCAAAACAGTTTAGATGTATCAGATCAAACCCATCATTAGTGTAAATTATTCATTATCATCAGTGTAAACCTACCACTACTACTAAAAAGTAATTCAGAGTTTATGCGTTATTTGCTGGTTAGTACTGTTATATTTATCTGCATAGGACTATTGAGTACAGACACACTCTGACTATAAGGAGAAGAAAAGGTTGCTTCAAATAGTGTAACCTTTGTCTAAAAGAAAGATTTGCACCAACTTCTATTTTTTCAATTTTATAACCAGAATAAGTCATCATAGTTGCTTAAATGTTCAATGATATGAGAATGTTATAAGGTATATTTAATATAAAAATCTTTTAAAATGAATGCCTAGACTTTCTCTATAGAACTGGATACAATGAGTTCAAGTTAAAAGTTAAAAAAATTAAATGAGAGAAAGGACTTTAAAAACAAGTGGAGATTTTCAAAAATGAAATGAATTGTTTTTGCTAAGTAATAAATTCCCTATCTTTGAATGTTTTTGAACCAGAGTTTGTATGGTTGTATATGGTTGCAGGGAAAAAGAGTTATAGATGATCCCTTCCATAACTGGAAAGTTGAAGAAGATGCACCCTAAGATGGCTATATCTTAGAAAACATTATCAAGTTAATTTTGTAAAACAAATCAGTGAAAACATTTGTTGCACACCTGTTAGGTGTCAGAAACAGTGAGAAACATTGGGGATGCAAAGAAAAACAAAAAAGGTGATTCCAGCTCTCAAAGAGCTCACAGCCTAGTGAGGAAAAAAAAATTCTTTACAAAAAGATATTTATAGGATAAATTGAAAATAATCCGCAGAGGGAAGGTACTAATCTTAAGGGAGGTTATAGAAGGTTTATTGTAAAGATGGAATTTTAGATGGAACTTGAAAGAAGCTAGGAAACTCAAAAGAAAGTGAAAATGCATATTTGGCCAGATTACATTTGTATGCACAACCCATGTCATTAGTCTAATGGTGTGTCTATCAAACAATATACTTGATCCATACTGAATCAAGATATTAAGCTGGAAAACTGTACAATGCTTTTTTGACCTTTTTAAAATTTCATTTTTATTTTATGGAATAAAACAAACATTTCTATGATCTTATCCAATAAAACAGATGATTGCATATGAAACTGTAAATTTTCTATATAAATTTGCTATTCTTTTCAAGCCTCTTATTACAAAATTTCCTACCTAATAATCCTCACTTGTAACCCTGAGAAGAGGTTTGGATGAAATGAAGGATTTTAAGAGAAATAATATGGTTTAAGAGAAGACTTCTATAGTGCACTGGGATTGAAAAATCTGGTTTTCAATTCCCCCTAAAAAACTGGCTAAGTCATTTAGCCTCTCTGACACTTGCTTTCCTTAAATGCAAAGTGGAGAATAATAAAACCTGCATTCCCTATCTCCTAAGGTTGCTACAAGCACTTCCATGAAATTATATATATTAAAAACTTTCTTAAAAATGCTTTTCAAAGGTAAATTTCATCCTTACTGTGGGTCTACTCTTCCCTGTAATATTTTTCACTGCCACCAGATGGTGGTAAGGAAACATGCTTGACAAGGCATATACCAGGTGAATACTTGGTAAATTAAATCACATTTTTAAAAATCTGTGGAAATTTGATTATTAAGTAAAGCAAATCAGCAGTTCAAGAGATGACACATACAGAAAAAAAGCAAATGAAAAATTTAGCCTTAATTTGATATCTCTTTATATTACTCTGTAAAACAGTACTATTCTCAAATAGCATAGTCTGGCCTTTCTATTTGTCCTAATAATTAATTGCCTTCACCACACTTTGTTTTCTTTTACAGAAATCCTATTTTGCATATATTGTCTCATAGTAATCTCCCTCTGAGTCAATCTCAAAGAGAGGGCTTTGATTATTCCTCTCAACTGGCAATAAGTCTCATGTTCTATTACTGCCTTCAGGGAAGGGTCTAGAATTTGTCTCAGTGACCATGAAAGTGGCTAAAGTAGGTGCTGTGGAGTCTTAGATCTCAAGGAAGTCAAAATTATCCACTGCATCCTCAGTCATCATCAGTTATCCAGATGTTTATCTTGTCATTGGATTGTGGTTAACTGTGGAAGAAGAGACTGACAACTCTGCTACTTAAATCTAGTTCATTCAGAAGTCAAGACATTACCCTATGGTATTATTGGTTATCTTCAAAAATGAAAGAGACAGATAAATTTTACTTGGGGAAGTTGAAAAAGAAAGTTGAAGTTTAGAAAAGATTCACCTACATAAATATGAAGACCAAACATACTTGGTCAGATGACAATAAATTGATTGGCTGCTATTCCTATAGTTCCCCTCACTGGGAATTCAACAGTGGGATGTAGGAAGAAATCACCCAGTCTTAGCTTTGGGGATCTAATCAGTCCAGGAAATACTTGTGCTAGATGTCAGAGTAGCTATAAATCTACTTTCGTCCCTCAAGCTTTTAGTCTCTTCTCTGCTTTACTAACTGCCCTGGTAAAATTTAATTTCAGAAAATTCTATTGTCTATTCCTAACTTGGCAATGCTGTTCCTCAGACTTCAAGAAGAAATAGCCTTGTGATTTGTCCTTAGAGCTCAGCCAGCCAGCAATTGCTCTGATACTAACACACTTTGACATAAAGGGACAGAATTGAATTATGTGGGTTTCATTTCTCCTGTGCACATCTTCTTCCTCCCATCTTCTATTTTTCACTTGTCCTCTTATTACTTAGCCTATGAAATGGCCCATAGGGTGATGTGGATCTGAGGAGAATTTTAATTCCAGTTGAGACAGAGTACTGTTCCCTGAAGGAAGTTTCCTGTTATAAAAGCAGTGTTCTAGGGAATAGGAGATGAGGAGACCAGGATTTGAGAATAGCCTTTACCATTCACTAGATAAATGTATGACAGTCCTTCTGGGACTCAGTTTCCTTATGTGTAAAATGGGAGAGTTCATTGAACTGAATTCACAATCTTGATTGTTTTTATATAACTTCCTTTCCCATTTTCTTGTATGGCCTACACCAGAGGTGTCAAAAACTCCTCGAGGGGCCCAAATCAGAGGGAAATATTCAACAAATTTTTTTAAATATTATACCACTTACATAATATTAATTTGTGGTTTTTTTGAATCATTTTTTAGGAGCAACTAGGTGGCATTGTAGATACAGTACCAAGCCTGAAGTAAGAAAGACTAATCTTTCTAAGTTAAAATCTGACCCCAGACATTTACTAAGTATGTGATCCCAGGCAAGTCTTTTAACCCTGTTTGCCTCAGTTTCCTCATCTGTAAAATGAGAAGGAAATGTCAACCCATTTCAGTGAATTTGCCAAGAAAACTCCAAATTGGGTAACCAAGAATGGATACAACTAAAAAAATGACTGAACAACAACAAACCAATATGCAGCCCATATTTGAGTTTGCCAGCATTGGCATATACTGCTATGAAGTTGAGGCAGCTCAGTGGCTCAGTGCTCAGCCTAGAATCAGGAAAATCTGAGTTTACATTTAGACTCAGACAATGACCAACTGGCTAACTATAAACAAGTCACCTAACACTTAAGCTTGCCTCAGTTTCTTCAATTATAATATGAACATAATAACAGTACCTATCTCCCAAGATTGTTGTAAGAATCAAATTAGGTGATAGTTATAAACTATTTAGCTTGATGCCTAATATATAGTAGGTGCTTAATAAATGCTTGTTTCCTCTGATTTCTACTTTCTGTTCCTTATATGTGACATGGTGTCTCTCACCTCTGTACCTTTGCACAGGCTGCCTCTTATTCTTGTAGTATTACCCGCTCATCATCTCTACTTCTTAGGTTCTCTAGGTCCATTCAGGGCATTTCTCCTCACTCTTTTCCCCATTATCTTTATATTTACTTTTTTATATATTGTATTGATTTGTCTGTGTATTTATTGTTTCTGCCAGTAGAATATATGCTTTTTGAGGAGAGAGATTTTCTCTTTGCATCCTTAGTGCCTTGTGCACATAGGTGCTTAATAATTGCTTATTGAATAAATGAATGACAACTGGATTGTTAGGAGAACACTAAATTTAGACTTAAAAGCATTGGCTCATATGTTAGTACTATTCCTTGCTACCTGTGTAACTTGGGCAATTGCTTTATTTCATGGGACTTGTTTTCCTTATCTATAAAATGTGGGAGTTGAACTCTGTGTAAGCTCAATCCTCTCCTCCTGTGATGACCTGCCTTAATTTCCAGCTCCTAATTTCTGGAATTCTATGACTTAGCCTTTGCTGCTAGTCCAGTTGAGTCTCAAATTAGCCTAGGCAGTTTACTAATGTAAATGTAACTTTTTAGATTTTAAATGAAAAGTGGGAATGCTGCCCCATCTCAGAAATATTCAATAAAAGTAGGATAATTCATGTCAACAAGTTTCATGATAAAACCCACTTTTCTGGTTCCTCTAGACAGTATATCACTAATATACTGCATATGGGGTAAAGAAACTGGGAGAAAGTGAGGTAGGTGTGATTGGATTAGATGTGATGTGATTGGATTAGAAATAGAAGCAGATAGTCATAAGTAAAATCAGGATGAGAGGTGCACATACAGGGAGTCAGGCAAATAGCTGCATTTAAAGAAAAGCAACAACAAAATGCTTGCAAAAGCCTATTTTGTCTCTTCACTCTCATCTTCTCTCTCTCTCTTTTTTGATCTGTTGTTTTATTTATTGTTATATCTATGCCAATTTTCAATATCCTTCCTCTTAGTAAAATGTTCCTTTGTACCAAAAAGTTCAGTTAATCAGAATGAAACATTTAAGAGGTTGTGTTTGAAAATCCACATTTCATTCTGAACCCATGGACCACCACCAGAGATATAGTTTAAGAGAAGCCTTGAATCAAGGAAGCCGACTGGACAGCAGTTTCTGGGTCAATCAGGAGTATTAGTTCTCTTCCTTGCTGACCAGCTAATTGCCTTCTTAGCTCTCCAAGTGTTATAATACGCTTCAGTGATTAGCCTTAATCACTGAATTGGCGTTGCCTCACTCAAACTGAGACCTTTTAAAGACTTGAGCACTGCATCCAGGGCCATCTCCAGTTGTGCTAATCTATATCTGGCCACCAGGACCCACATGGCTCCAGAGGAGAAAAGGAGGCTGGTGACTTTGCATAGCCCTCCCTCAGTTAAATCACTTGCGTGTCATAGCATTACCTCCTTGATGTCATGTTGAGTCTTCAAGAAGAAAAGGACCAACAACAATAATGCACTTACTGCCCGTGTGATTTTGCACAACTAATTTCTCCTCAATGGATCTCAGCATCTTCATCTTTAAAATGAAGAATGTTTAAGACTCCTTAAAGCCTTGATACCCTAAGATTCAAGTAAAGTTCAGTCTATTTGTTACACAGTAGCAGCCCCACATCCCCTTTAGCTACCTTAACTTTGTAAATCTTAGGGAGAACCCATTTTTTTTTGTTGTTGAATCAGCCAATCAGACTTAGCATTTGGTAAGCCTAGTAGGTTTACACTGTTCTTGTTACTAGAATAATAAGTACAAAAATGTGAGTCTCTTTCCTTATTCCACTGGGGAAAGAGAACATATATATATATAAATATATATACTATGTATATAAATATATAGCATTCAATTATATAATGTTATATTATAACATAGCATGTGTAACATATAATAAATATATAAAATATGTGCAACTTTATATATATATATATATTACAAAACAGTAATTTTGATTCTTGTTGATATATTCCATGTAAAAATGACCTTATAAAGGGAGAGGTATAACTAAGAATTTTTGTATCCAAAAGGAATATTACATATCATTATCTGGATTGAGCAGTAGGAAATATGCCCTCAATTGGGCAGTTTGGGGGTAGGGAAGCTCATCTCAGCCCACCAATCTAGAATTTATTTATTTATTTAACTTAGTTAATTATTTTTGCTAATGAGATACTAAGACAATTTTATTTCTAAGATGCTGAAAGACCAGTACTGTTGGTATTCTTTAAATCTGGTATGCCTGAACAATATCCCATCATAGTTATAGCATTGCATAAATAGCTGAAATAGTTTCTACCTTTCTAGGCTAATGACAAGATGCCCCCAATTTGTACTTTAACTTTTTTATGATTCATTTTTCTCCTACTTCCCATATAGCAATGTCTGTGAAAATGGAGCTAAAAGATTTGATCGGCTCAGGAAGAGATATTAACTAATTTTCTGTCTTTGTAAAAACTATTGGGCTATGAGATGCAGGAAGGAAGCAGACTTGTTTGATATAAGAAGTTACTATTTTGTGGTTATTTGGTTGATGATTCAAATTACTTACTACTCACTCATGCTCTTTCCCTCTTTCCCTCTTTTCCCAGCCATCTTCTTTCTCCTGTCTTTATATCCATTTACTCCATTAGCTCCAGATCCTCCCTTTACCAACATAGCTGTTTACTCCTCCATTTCTCCACCCTCATTGATCCTATCCATCATCTCTGGATGTGTGCTTTGGAATCAGAGTTTGCATTATCAGGGAAAATTAATCTGAATGTTGTTAATCATGAGTGTGTGTGTGTGTGTGTGTGTGTGCGCGCACGCGCGCGCACACGCACATGCAAGTGTATGTGCTCCTGTGCATAAATGTACCTGTGGGATAAAGGAAATGTTTTACTTCTTTCAGTCTAAAATTGGAGAATGAGAAAATCTTAACTCTACCTGGAGATACATAGTTCTCTGAAACACTTTTTTTTTTAACAAGGAACCTCCCTGAAAAAGATTTTTAAAGTCCTCATTTTTTATTTGTCAGAGGCAAGGAATGAATTAGAAAATTATCACATTTACAATTCTGATATATTATCCTTTACTTTTATCTAACAATCCTGGTTTCCCCCCACAATTTAGGAATATTTATGACAGTAATTTATTGGATGAAAGTCATAGAGACAATGAAATGTCAGCATAATTTTGTGTTAGCAATGAATTAGAAGTACCATGTGTAGCTTCTCTATCCTGGGGAATGGCTAAACAAACTATGTCTGTGAATATAATGGAATATTATTGCAATGTTAGAAACAATATATAATAGTCCTTTAGATAAATGTCTTCCCAAGGTCTTTAGTGATTTCAGGGGGCAAAATTTGCCCCCTCACAACACAGTCAGTCCAAATCTTGACAGAAGGATTATTGTAAATGGATATGAAGAAATCAAAGAATTATGGATAGATTTATACGATCTGATGCAGAGTGAAGTAGAATTGGAAAACGTACACAGTGACAACAACAATGTAAAGGGAAAGAACAAAAATAATGAATGTGAATACTATATAATTATAATGACCAAGGAGTTAAGTCCTATAGAAGGGTTAAAGAAATAACTCTTTACTATATTCATTGGACTGGTAAATCTGTAATAGTACCAATATTGATTATACTCTCCTTCCTTCTACATCTTGAATCCTTGGTGAACCAGTTTAACTCTATACCTTTTCCTACTCTTGTGTCCCTTGACCCTTTTGCTCATATTTTTACCAGTCTTTCCCTGCCAAGCTCCAACATTTAATTATCTCTTCCATTTGCTACATTTATGTGTTGCTAAACAAATCTAGAGATAAATCAGAAAGCCATGCTTATTTGATCAGTTATGAATTTGTTATATAATCCCAAATGGGCCCTCATTGCAGCATTTTATTAATCAGTTTATTATCCCACTCATCCTCAAAACTTTTCTTCCCTCCTCAAATTCCCTTCTCCCCCTACCTTTTCAGCTGAAAACTTTGCTTCATATTTTAGTAATAAAGTCAAGCCATTCACTGAAAACTCTTTCTTCTTTTCCCCTTCTTATGTAATGCATGTGCCTTCTGCCACTGTCTCCTCCATCACTGTTATCTCACATGAAGAAGTGGCTCCTTTTATCAAGGCAAACCTCTCTAAGTGCTCAAATAATCCCATTCCATCTCTTGTTCTACGGATTGTTCTCTCCATCATTTCTATGTTCTCACTTATCTCCAATCTTTCTCCTAAGTGCTTTCCTACTGCTTGCAAACATGCTTATGTGTTCTTCATCCTCAAAATCTCTTATTTGATCCATCCACCTTCTCTTGCTATTTTACTTTCTTTTTTCCCTCCATTTTATCTCTAAACTGGAAAAAGCCACCTATAATTGGTGCCTCCACTTTCTTTTTTCACAGTCTTAACATGACTATCTAGCTCTTCATCTCATTACTTAACAGAAAATTTCCTCTTGGAAGTTAGTGATGACCTCTTAATGACCAAATCTAATGTTCTTTTCTCAATTTCTATTCTTCTTGACCTCTTTATAGCCTTTAGCATTATCAATCAACATCTTCTTGATAGTCCTTTCCCTCTAAAATTTTATAACACTGCTTTTTCCCTCTTTTCCCCCCTGCTTCTTATATACTTGCTTCTTCTCAGCTTAATTTGCTGGATTTCATCCAGATCATGCCCCTTCCCCTAAAAGTGAAAATCCAAGTGGGCCCCCAGAGTTTGTCATGGATTCCCTTTTCTCCCTTTTATTTCACTTAGCAATTTCATCAGCTCCCATATAGTCAATGATCATTTTTATTGAGATGATTCTCAGATTTCTTTATCCAGACCTCACTTGCTGGCATGAGACTTCTGGTCTCCCATTTCCAATTGCCTTTTGGACATCTTATATTCAGTATGTATAGAATAAAGTTCATTATCTTCCCTCGCATTTCCCCCAAGCTCTCTATTCTTCTTAATTTCCCTACTAATGTCAAAAGCACTACGATTTTCCCACATCCTCCATGTCACTTAGCCTCTAAAACCAGTCATCTTTTACTTTCTTTCTTTTTTTTTTTTTTTGTTAAGGCAATTGGGGTTAAGTGACTTGCCCAGGGTCACACAGCTAGGGAATGTTAAGTGTCTGAGATCAAATTTGAACTCAGGTCCTCCTGACTTCAGGGCTGGTGCTCTATTCACTGTGCCACCTAGCTGCCCCATCTTTTACTTTCACATATTTTGTCTGTTGCCTTTCTAACCCCTTATGAAATAAAGTGAGTACTTCTATATTATCTCCAGGGTCAAATATAAAAATATTCTTACCTTTAAAGTCCTTTATAATCTGGCCTCTTTCTTAGTTTTCCATCTTCTAATAATTTATTCCCCTATGATTCAATGGCACTAGCCTCTTTGTCATTCTTTTCATGGGGCTCCAACACCCAACTCCCTGGATTTTGATTGGCTATTTCCTATGCTTGGAATGATCTCTCTCTGTTCTTTAAATCTCAACTAAAATCCAATCTTTTCACTTTCCCTTATCTTCCTTAATACTAGTGGGTTCTCTTTGTGATTATCTGTAACTTATTCAATATTAATCTGGTTAGTATATACTTGTTTGTGTGTTTGGATTCAGACCTTGAAAGCAGAGGCTGTTTTCAAACTTTCTTGGTTATCTGCAGCATTTAGCATCTGGAACATAGTAGGCACTTAATAAGTACCTCTTGACTGACTGATACTGGTCACAGTTAATTGATATGTAGCTTGGTTTTGCTGAATTATCTTTTTTCTTTTTAAAATGTTTGGGACAGCTAGATGGTACAGTAGATAGAACATTGACCCTGCATTTAGGAGGATTTGAGTCTAAATGTGACCTCAGACACTTAATACTTATTGACTATGTGATCCTGGGCAAGTCAATTAACACTGATTACCTCAAAAGATAACAAAAAAATATTACAGGGGATAGCTTAATGGGAGATATATTGGGAAATAAAAGTTGAAGAACAACAAAAATATTAGTAAGATTTGTTTTTAGAGAATTATCATCATAAATGTTATTCTTAGATTAGTGGGAAAATATTAGAAAATACATAGATTTTATGATGTTAGTTATGGAACCTAAGCTAAATCTCTCATCCATACAATGTTGGGATAACTATTTTGGAGATGAAATCCAGAAAAATCTGAGAAATCTGAGTTCAGATATACCGGAATGGATTGGATATTCCAGAAAGTATAGCAAGCCCTCTTTTAACAGGCTTCCTTGGGAATTCAAGTGAATTTTCCAAATAATTAAAATATGTGCCCATAATCACCTAATTTTTTTAAACTATGTTGTGTGATCTTTTTGAACTTGTTTCAGGGCATACTTTCCTTTTTTCTCAAAAAGAATATAGTCAACATAATCTTAATCTTTTCTTTGTAATGCAGATTTATTATGTTTTCAAAAACTAGTGATTTGGATCTAGTTTCCTCTACTCTAAAAGTCAGCAGATGACTATACTTTGGGATTTCTTACATCTTTTTTTGTAGTATTTTTCTCTCTCCTCCTTCATTGTCCTGATGTCAACTATGGTCTTTTCCACAGTGGGTTGTCAAAACAGGTAACACTGTTAGAATTATATGAAAAAAAAAAGAGTAAATAGGCTCTGACTTCATTTAGGTGGATCAGAAATCTTTTATGTGTGCTTCCTGGTTATGTCCCAAATATCTGAGGTTGCTAGATAAATGACCTCCCCTCCATTTCAGATAAATGAAATATAATGACAAATAACAATTCTTGCAAAAATTTTCTCCCCCAGTCATTGAGAAAAAACTAGCATGGATATCTCAAGGTCCATGAGCCCCCGATTCCAAAGAATCATTTATTTCTATCTAATTTCCTTTCTTGTTTTGCAGTCCCCACTCTGTCCCAGACCGCCTGCGGATCCGAGTGAACAGAATTAGTTTACAAGACTATGAAGGCTTGCACTATGACAAAGAAAAGCTCCGGGAAGCTTGTAAGTTACGAGTATGTCATTGAATTTCATACAACTGACTTAAAGCTTTCTTCATTTTCCTTTTCTTGTATACCAAAATTTTAACAATAAGGAAAAAGGTATATATAGGCTCTGAATATAGGAATATGTATATGCATATATTTATATATATGTATGTGCATATATACACATGTACATATCTGTATATTTGTGTATATATACACATATATGTATATATGTCAATTTAAAAGTAAAGCAAAAAGGAGAATCAGCAGAATGAAATTAGTTTTCCCTAGACATGACAGTGGGATCTGTTGTTTTAATTACAGTTTAGTCTCTCTTATGTTCCTCCTATGAATGAAAAAAACACATGATTAATTGTAATATAAAACATAGCAACATACAAGAAGCCCTGTTTACAATGCAAGGCTATGTTTTTACTCCTGACTAGCTACCCTGACTACAACCTACCTCCCCATTCTCATTCTATGTCTTCACCTCTATTGTCTACAGACACTGTTCTGTGCAATATAATTTAATAATCATGTACTGTCATCATCATCCAGTTATTGAACATGAAAGTGTATATGATATAGACCTTCCAGTACTTCCATTAATTAAGCCACCTTAGAGAGGATCTTAAATATGCCCACTTTATCTTGAATTCTGTGCTCCAGTGAGATTCATTAGATTGAAGGTCCAATGTACCAGAGTAGTAGAATTGATGCTATGTGCCTTTCGTCAGGTGAGTCAAACATTTATGTGGTGATTAATAAGATTAAAAACAGAACTTAAACTAATTAGTACCTCTTCTAGGCTTACTTCTCTCCACCTATACTTGTAGTCAAGATGATGGTTCTCACAGGATCAATTGCCTCCTTCTCTTCTCAGTGTTTTATGGATAATCATGAGGTATTGTTGCTTTTAACACAGTAACTTCTGAGACCCCAGTAGTGCAGTTCCAATTATCAACCAACCAGATGAAATCTGTTTCCTTTTACAAAAAGAATTTTCTGAGCAGATATAACAAGAATAATTGTTACAAAAAGATCTCTTTTCAGAAGACTGGAGTCTGCTTTCCTACAAATACACATGCATCCATGAGAAAAGTGGACTCAAATTTAAAATATAATGGAGTGGGGTCCAAGTATAGGGAATACTTGTGACAAAGGGACATCTTAGAAGTCCTGGCACTGGAAGTCCCTTCCTCCTTTTGTATGTTCTTCATTAAGTTCCACTGAAATATTGTACTTTTGCTGTACTCTGAACATTGCTAGCTTCTAGAATTCAAAGACAACATTTCTTTCTGCTGTAAAGAGTCTTGCTGTCTGTATCTACTGTTGTTCACTTTTTACCAAGACATACTTAGCTTCTCACTTCCCAATCTCCAACCAATTTAGACCATCTACATGTCCTTAAGTTCCTCATTTCACAGCCTTGGTAATGATAGAAGGGGGATAGTGCTTCTACATCTCTCAGCATGTATTTCCTGTGTCACCACTTCTCATTAAGGCTGTTCTTCCACATCTGTCCACAGGTATTCCCTTTGCTATTGGCCACTATTGCTCCAGTAGCAATGGCTACCTCCCCCTGTCAGTGGTAGAATGTTTGAAAGGACTTCTGGGTTTTCTGAATGCAGAAGGTTGCTTGAATATTTTCATCTTGGAATGCTCATTTATTTAAGAGAAGAAAATAATAAACACAAGAGAAACAAATATCTTGTGCTCATGGGCATATGGCAGACAGAGAATGCTATCAGTTGTCCCTCCTTCACCTAGCAGCTCAAAGCATTCTTATCTCACCAAGAAGGAAAAGAGAATGGGAGATGGGTGGGTGGTCTCTCTTTTGATTGACAATCCAACTAAACATCTGGGCAGCGGCTAATAAGTATTATTCTTAACAACGATTATTAGATGGTTCGAGTTTACCAAATATCCATTGCTTCAGATAATGTGTGTGTGTATGTGTTGTGTATGTTTCTGTCACTTTTTTGTGGAGAGAGAAGGAAGAGAGAGAAAGAATACTGGTAAATCTCTTTTCCAAGGTACAAATCATAAGCAAAATGCACCCATAATGACAGGGGAGTGGGTTTGGGTAGAAACTCTTATTTAATTCTTGAATGTAGGCTTTCAGTGTAGTTTCCTGTGGTTAAAAAAGAAATGCCCTTGATGATGACCCAGTGGATACAGCATACAGGCTGTTTGTGATAGCAGTCTAACAGAGGCTTGTTCTTGTGTCTGGACCATTATTCATATTAAATTACAAGCATGAATGTTTGTTGTGTAACAAAGGCCCTGTTCCGTCTGTAATGCTGGACTCCCTGGTAATTACAGGATGGCAGGCCTTTTAATTACTTTGCTTATTTTACTGTAGAGGGAAATGTGGATACTATGTCAATTCCTCCCCTCCCCTCCTTCCTTCAGTCCCTTTTCACTCTGCCTTTCCTCTCAAAACAATAGAATTGAGATGGTTAGGCCTTGACATTCCTTTCTTTGGCTCCTGCTGGTGAATTTCAGAATTAATTAAAACAATTAGAGTCTTCATCACTAGGCTGATGAGAATAACCACAAAATGATGGTTGTGAATTGCAAGAGAGGAAAGTCTATTAAACTTAAGCAGTGGAGCATAAACAAAGAGGGACCGATTTTTTTAAAAAGGAAAAGCTGTAACAATGACAGTAGAAAATTGTTCCCTTCAGCTAAATTATGTCTCTCAGTATGTCTCTGCTGACCCAGCTTGAAATCATATATTCTAGGCAAAAAGACAATCATTCTTTGGGTAAATCTGAATTCATTTTTTAAACTTTTTTCAAAAGATTTACTGATATATGAAATCTTTCTTTTGAAAAATCATTGTTTTACTGATGTATTACTTGGAAGTTGTGGTCAATTTTCAGTTCTGCCACTGAATTACTCTGTGACATTGAACAATCATGACAAGTCTCCTCAAAGTAAGGCTTAATAGACTTAATCTTTCTGGTTCTAATGAAAATTAGACAAAATGTCATGGTTGATTGGTTCCTCTGTTCTAGTTCCATCTTTTCTTTATTATAGGTGGAGTCTTAGATCACTAAAGCTTGGGCAAGAGTCCGTGAGCCAAATCTCATAACAGATTGGCAGCTGCTAGTGACACCCCCTAATATAAGTCACTATGTGAAGACAGTTTATGCTTAATGGAGTACAGTATAGTTCTATAGCAGGATCATTTTCAAGAGGCATGGATACAACAATCCTGTCCTAAGCCAGTGACTGATGCCTCAGAAGATAATGCCTCTGTTCTCTCAAATTAGTGAAATGAAAAGTTGTTAGAAAGTGTAAAGGTCCTGGGTGTGTATATTTGAAAGGATGTAAAGAAGGATGTACTTTCTTTGTGCCTACTAACTTCTTTACATTATTATGTATTTGAAAGCGTCAATAAATATGAAGATTTCTTTAAACAAAAAGAATAGAAAAAAAGAGGATTGTATATGATTCTGTGAATTTTTATTATATAAAGCCTATGGATTTTTTTTTATTTTTAAAGCCTAATACTTTTTTGAAATTTTGAAAGCTTAACCTCAATTCTTCTATAACTCTGAATATAAAACAAGGCTAGCTGATAATTCCTGTGTTTGCTCAATACAAAAGAATGTTGTGAGAGGAATGGGAATAAAAATTGGCATCATCCCTTCTAAGGAAGATAAAATGTAAAATCCATATTACACTTTTTAAAAAAGGATTCTCATCCTGGGATGAAATGAACAAAATAATTAGTTTGATATCATCAGAAAAATGATTGTCTTTGGTAGGAGAGGCAGAATACCTCTGCTTTGTTTAATTGCTTCAATCTCATACTATGTGATTAGGCATATACAAACTTATACAAAACTTGAGGCAAATAGCATTTATATTGATGGGATCACAAAATATAGGGCTAGAAATGATTTTAGAAATGTTCTGGTCTAACTTAATTATTTTACAGATGAAGAGAATGAAGGACAGAGAGATTGATTTATTCAATATTCTATTTTCAGATTGCAAGTACCAGAACCAGAATTTGAACCTTAAGCTTTTGACACTAAAACTAGTATTCTCAACTACACTTAAACATATGAGGAATTGAAGAGTTTTGTCAGTTTGTGATGACAAATAAATACTTATATATATATATATGTGTATATATATATATATATCACATTAAAAGACTAAAGTAATTTAGGGTCATCAGTGTGTAACAATAATGATCACCTAACAATAACAATGATAAAATAGCATTTTCAATTTACTCTCTTTATAATTCTCCAAGTTAAACATTGAAAGTGTTAATATCATAAATAAAAAAGAAAAATCATCATCATTATTGTTGATAAGTTGTAATTCTGACATTTGTATTTGTACAGCCTCCAGAAAAAGTAACCTTTCAAGGCCAAAAAATTGGAGTTATAGGGTTGTATAAGAGGAGACCTTCAATGTCCTTCTTGGAAACAAGATGAAGGAGAATTATTATGTTTCAGAAGATGCCGCTACCATCTGAGAGATTACTGTCAAAAAGAGAATTCTAATAAAACTAATCACAGAGAAAATATTTTCCCACAGATAAATCTGATTTTTAGCAACTCCTGTGACCCTAATGATTACATACTTTCCATTATTTCCTTTCTGTTATGGGATGTTGCTTATTGGATGTACTGGCTACATACTCTAAGAGAACTTAGAAAATTATAAAACCCAAATCTATATTGTAAGAAATTGAAGCTGCTACCAGTGAACATTCTTCCTTAGCATACTAATAAATTTATTTTTTTTTACTTGACTTCGTCATTTGGACTTATTGGTTGGTGAGATTCTACCTCAGATCTTGAGAAAGTCCTACCATAATTGCACCCTGAAACTTTTGTATAGATTATCTTTCTGACTTTACAATAACCCCATAGCATCAAATGGGCAAGTATTATTGTCCCCAGGTAGCTAGGTAGTACAGTGCATAGAATATCAATCCTGCAGTCAGAAAGACTCATCTTCCTGAGTTTTAAATATTGTCTCAGGTACTTATTAGCTGTGTGATCCTGGGCAAGTCACTTCATCCTGTTTATTTCAGTTTTCTCATCCATAAAATGAACTAGAGAAGGAAATATCAAATCACTCCAGTATCTTTGCTAAGAGAGTCTCAAATGTAGTCATGAAGAATCAGACATGACTGAAAAATAAATGTCTCCATTTTATAGATGGGGAAACTAAGGTTTAGCAAGATCCTACATAATTTTCCAAAGCTAGCAATAAGAGGTAGTGAGGATTAAAATAGAGATTTCCTTATTCCTGGTTAAATGCTTTATTTATTATATTTTGCTGCCCTAAATAGATTATTTGTACTTTTATTTTTAAGCCTAATCATCTAGGTCTTTTCACTTCATTATTGTCAGTAAATGAAAATATGCTTTTATTGCCATAATGTGCTTGATTTTCACACAGCTTGCATTTCCAAAGTAGGGATTCCAGACAGTCAATATTTTCATACATGTAATGAAGGTTTAACTTAGCTAACAAATGATTAGCTTCCATAGTTCATCTCTTGGCCGAACTCTAATGTGCAAATTTGGCGATTATTTTCTCTGCTAACAAATTTTTGACTCCTTTTGGTTTTTATTGAGCTGCTCTTTCACTTTACCTCAAGGTGGGATTCTAACTTCTTTTGACAGCAGAGAAAGATGATGTTGCAAGACCTTTCTTCTACTCTAGTCCTCAAGTGAATCTTATTTTGGAAGATATATTATGTTGTTTTTGTAACTAAATAAGATTAAGAGGTGCAAAAGTTGCCTTATGTGAGTGAATTAACTCTATTTAGGCATTAAGTTTTCCCCTTGTGTAGATGCCACCTAATGAAGATCTAAGGGAAGCTTAATCCCTGGAGAAATGAAAAAAATATATAATATGTCTCCTTCTATAGAAATATATAATTATTCATTAATAATATAGCAGGTTTATTTGCTTCTTTTATATATGTATACATACATATATTTGTATGTATGCATACATGCATATATATATATATATTATATAATTATATACACATAATATATAACATTTCCTTTGTACCAAGGGTTAAGTAGAAAATAAATACCCTTATTGCTATTTAACAATTTAAAACATACCTTTCCTGACTTCTCAATCCTTTTCTTTCTTTTTTTTTTTTTTTTGCTGAGGCAATTGGGGTTAAGTGACTTGCCCAGGGTCACACAGCTGTTACGTGTCTGAGACCAGATTTGAACTCAGGTCCTCCTGACTTCAGGCCTGGTGCTCTATCCACTGCGCCACCTAGCTGCCCCTCAATCCTTTTCTTGACCCTTGGTGTTCTCCTAAATTTGTTGACTTTGTCATCACAAATAACAGATTTGGGGCCTTTTCTCTTCTCTTTCTCCAAGTTCTCCTGAAATCCAGTACTATGACTTTAGCTATCACCTTCATGAAGATTATTCTTCATCTATATCTTTTTACCTATCTTATAGTGCTAGACCTGCATCTCCAGCTACATATTTAATTGGATGCTCCATCAACCCTATAACACTCTCACTTTCATCTTAATATTAAAAATATTTTTTTTCTAAATGGTTAGAATTTTGTGATCAAATGTAACAATCCAATTAAATTCTCAACTTGTAATATCTTTCTGCAAGACATGCTCTCTTTTCCTATTAGTTCCTTCTGGACCTTCAATTTTATGGAATAGAACAAGCCAGTCTTTAAGTCCACTCTAGGCTGCATTCGGGACTTCTGTCATCTTTTCCCTATTCTCCGTTTTTGTGTTGTCTTTATCCATTCAAATATAAGCTTCTTAGAACCAGAATTGTCTTTCTGTTTGCACTTATTTGTATCTCCAGAGTTTCCTTTTTTCATTTGTTTGTTTGTTCATTCATTCCTTCTTTCATTCCTTCATTTGTTCATTTCTTCTTTCCTTTTTTCCTTCCTTCCTTCTTTCTTTTTTCCTTCCTTCCTTCTTTCTTCCTCTTTCCTTCCCTTCCTTTCTCTTTTACCCTTTTGCCCTCTCTTCCCTTCTCCTTCCTTCCCTCTCCTTCCTTCCTTTCTTCTTAATTTTCTCCCTTCCTTTCTCTCTCTCCCTCTCTCCTCCCTCTTCCCTCCTCCTTTCCTTCCCTTCTTCCTGCTTTCCTGCCTTCCTTCCAGGTGTCAAACTTATTTAATTCCAACATTTTACAAAAACAATCCAGCAATTTATGTCTATTTATATATACACATATATAAATATATACATATGTGTGTGTGTGTGTGTGTGTGTGTGTGTGTGTATACAAGGCAGATAGGTGGTACAGTAGATATACTGTCAGGCCTGAAGTGTGGAGAACCTGAATCAAATCTGCTTTAAACACTTAGCCGTGTGACCCTCAACAAGTCATTTAACCCTGTTTGTCTCAGTTTCCTCATCTATAAAATGATTTAAAGAAGGAAATGACAAACCATTCCAGTATCTTTGCTAAGAAAATTTCAAATAGAGTCATGGAGAATTGGACATAACTGAAATGACTCAACAACAACAAAATATGTATGTATGTATGTGTGTATGTATGTATATATGTAGCTATTTTGTACCAAAGGATTATGTTTCTATTGTTATCAACAGCTAATAGCTGTATTAATAGAACATCTGTATCATAATAATAATAAATTAGAGACATGTAGGTAGTAAATCACTGGAAATTCCAATACCACAGTGGACCAGAACTGGAGAACAGAATTGCTGTGGAAACTTCTGGCCCCAGCAAGAGGCTTAAAGTGTCCCACATCAGTAAGAGACATTTTAAAGAACCCAGTATCTTTTGATTGAGCAAACAACAAAATGTAATGATCATTAATCATTGCTTTCAATGTGCCAAATGGATATGCCACCCAACAGAGCATCTCTGTGGACCAAACAGAACCTTTGGATGATACTGTCCTAGAAATACTTATTTCTACCTTTATTTTATTTTACTTTAACCAATTACCTTTGCTAATTACTTAGAATCTGGAAATTTTACTAACATCATTTACAGTCAACAGATCTTGAAGTGTACTATCTTAGGTCATACGACTTAAGATTGAAAATGATCTTAGGGATCATTAATTTCAAATGAACAAACTGAAGTACAGAAAGGGAATGTGATTTTTCTGGAGCCATAAAAGTAGCATGCAGCAAGGCAAGGCTCCTTTTTATTGGAACTTGGGTCTTCTGACTGCAAATTCAATGATCTTTCCATCTTATCTAGTGCCCTCATCTGACCCCCAAATTCTTTGTTTTTGCTTTTGATATGCTTTGTCTTTAATTATGTATACATGTTGTATACACTCAGGTCCACCACCACTCCCAAAAGAATATAAGCTACTTAAGGGGTGAGGCATATTTTGTTTATCTTTATCATTTATCCATATTGCCTGGCACATGGTAGGTACTTAAGAAATGCTTGCTGAATGAATTAATGAATTAATAACATGCTACCCCATAGTACCTGTAGAAAATTTTTCATCAGAGTACTAGGGACCTGATATGTTAAACTTGATCAGAATACAATTTAATCTACACTCAGTAAAACATAATAATGGGAACACAAGAAATAATCCCCCCAAAAGTTTCTTTTAGAAAAAGTCTAATTTTATTTTTAATACTCATTTGGAAGTATTTCCTTAAATGAATTAAAATCCTGTATACATTTAATATATTCAGATAGAAAGTCCTTGGTTTTATATATTGTTATACTATTCATTGAGGAAATTTGGTAAAGTGAAAGGAATATGGCAGAAGTCTAGGGATCTGGGTTGTAACCCTGGACTTGCCACTAACTTTATGTATCATTTTTGGTACCAGATTCTTTAGGTCTCAGGTTCCTCATCCATAAAGTGATGGGTAATCTCTAAAATAACTTCCATCTCTCAGTCTTGGACCATCACATATTAAAATAATCTCTATCAACCATCCATTTCATTCTCGGAGCAGCTAAATGACACAGGGCAAAAAGTATTGTATCTCAGATGAGGAAGACCTAAGTTCAGATCTTCCCCCAGATTCTGTGCAAATCATTTAACCTGTTGTGAGAATCAAATGAGAAAATATTTGTATAGCATTTAACACAGTGCTTGATATATAATAGGTGCTACATAAAGATATTATTTTTGGTTTATATACATATATATATATATATTTTATTAATACTTTTTATTTGCAAAACATATGTATAGGTAATTCCTCAATATTAACCCTTACAAAGCTTTCTGTTACAAATTTTTCCCCCCTACTCCCCACCCCTCCCCTAGATGGCAGGATATCCACTACATGTTAATTATGTTAGAATACTTAAGAAATCAAATATATGTATAGTTATTTCCACACATCATTTTTTGTGCAGGAGAAATCGTATCTACAAGAAAGAATAATCAGATAAAGGAAATACAATGCAAGCAAACATCAGTAGAGAACTTGAAAATGTTATGTTGTGGTCCACATTTCACATCCCTCTCTCTGGGTGTATATGGCTCTCTTCACCGAACAATTGGAACTGGTTTGAAGCATTTCATTGTTGAAGAGAGTCATGTCCATCAGAACTGATCCTCATATAGTCTTGTTGTTGCCGTGAATAATGATCTCCTGCTTCTGCTCACTTCACTCATTATCAGTTCATGCAAGTCTCTCCAGGCCTCTCTGAAATCGTCCTGCTGGTCATTTCTTACAGAACAATAATATTCCATAACATTCATATACCATAATTTATTCAGCCATTCTCCAATTGATGGGCATCCATTCAGTTTCCAGTTTCTAGCCACTACAAAAAGAGCTGCCACAAACATTCTTGCACATGTGGGGCCCTTTCCTTCTTTTATGATTTCTTTGGGATATAAGCCCAATAGAAACACTGCTGGGTCAAAGGGTATGGACAGTTTGATAACTTTTTGAGCATAGCTCCAAATTGCTCTCCAGAATGGTTCACAATTCCACCAACAATGCATCAGTGTCCCAATCTTCCCATATCCCCTCCAACACCTGTCATTATCCTTTCCTGTCATTTTAGCCAGTCTGACAGGTGTGTAGTGGTACCTCAGAGTTGTCTTAATTTGCATTTCTCTGATCAATAGTGATTTGGAGCACCTTTTCATATGACTACAACTAGTTTTAATTTCATCCTCTGAAAATTGGCTGTTCATATCCTTTAACCATTTATCAATTGGAGAATGGCTTAAATTCTTATAAATATGAGACAATTCTCTATATATCTTAGAAATGAGACCTTTATCAGAACCCTTAAATGTAAAGATGATTTCCCAATTTGATGCTTCCCTCCTAATCTTGTCTGCATTAGTTTTGTTTGTACAGAAACTTTTTAACTTAATATAATCAAAATTATCTATCTGGTGTTCAATTAAGAGTTCCAGATCTTCTTTGGACATAAATTTATTCCATCTCCACAGGTCTGAGAGGTAAACTATCCTATGTTCCTCTAATTTGGTTATAATATCACTCTTTATATCTAGATCATGAACCCATTTAGATCTTATCTTAGTATGCAGTGTTAAGTATGGGTCAAGCCCTAATGTCTTCCACACTAATTTCCAATTTTCCCAGAAGTTTTTGCTGAATAGTGAGTACTTATCCCAAAAACTGGGGTCTTCACTAAATTGCTAACGTTATTACCTAGATTGTCCTGATATCCTATCCTATGCCACTGATCAACTGCTCTATTTTTCAGCCAGTACCAAATGGTTTTGATGACAGCTGCTTTATAATATAGTTTTAGATCTGATACAGCAAGGCCACTTTCATCTGTCTTTTTTTTCATTAATTCCCTTGAAATTCTTGACCTTTTGTTCTTCCAAATGAACTTTGCTACTATTTTTTCTAGATCTGTAAAATAATTTCTTGGGAGTTTGATTGGTATGGCACTAAATAAGTAAATTAGTTTGGCAAGTATTGTCATTTTTATTATATTCGCTCGGCCTACCCATGAGCACTTAATGTTTTTCCAATTGACTAGGCCTGATTTTATTTGTGTGGACAGTGTTTTGTAGTTTAGTTCATATAGTTTCTGACTTTTTCTTGGCAGATAGATTCCCAAATATTTTATGCTATCATCCGTTATTTTGAATGGAATTTCTTTTTGTATCTCTTGCTGCTGAACTTTGTTGGTGATGTATAAAAATGCTGATGATTTATGTGGATTTATTTTAAATCCTGCAACTTTGCTAAAGTTGTGAATTGTTTCTAGTAGTTTTTTAGTTGAGTTTCTAGGGTTCTCTAAGTATACCATCATGTCATCTGCAAAGAGTGATAATTTGGTTTCTTCATTACCTACTCTAATTCCTTGTATCTCTTTTTCTTCCCTTATTGCCAAAGCTAACATTTCTAATACAATATTAAATAGTAATGGTGATAGTGGGCAGCCTTGTTTCACTCCTGATCTTATGGTTCTAGTTTGTCTCCATTACATATGATGCTTGCTGATGGTTTTAAGTAGATGCTACTAATCATTTTAAGGAAAAGCCCATTTATTCCTATACTCTCTAGTGTTTTTAATAGGAATGGGTGTTGGATTTTATGAAATGCTTTTTCTGCATCTATTGAGATAATCATACGGTTTTTGTTAGTTTGGTTATTAATATAATTGATTATGCTGATAGTTTTCCTGATATTGAACCAGCCCTGCATTCCTGATATAAATCCTACTTGGTCAAGATGTATTATCCTGGAGATAACTTTCTGTAATCTCATTGCTAAAATCTTATTTAAAATTTTTGCCTCAATATTCATTAGGGAAATGGGTCTATAGTTTTCTTTCTCTGTTTTCACCCTACCTGGTTTAGCTATCAGCACCATATCAGTCTCATAGAAGGAATTTGGCGGTATACCTTCTGTCCCTATTTTCTCAAATTGTTTGTATAATATTGGAATTAATTGTTCTTTGAATGTTTGGTAAAATGTAAAACCATCTGGCCCTGGAGATTTTTTCTTAGGGAGTTGATTAATAGCTTGTTCTATTTCTTTTTCTAAAATGGGGCTATTTAAATAATTTATTTCCTCTTCTGTTAACCTGGGCAATCTATATTTTTGTAGATATTCCTGCATTTCATTTAGATTATCAAATTTATTGGCATAGAGTTGGGCAAAGTAACTCCTAATTATTACTCTAATTTCCTCTTCATTGGAGGAAAGTTCTCCCTTATCATTTTTGAGACTAACAATTTGATTTTCCTCTTTCCTTTTTCCTGATCAAATTAATTAAAGGCTTATCTATTTTGTTGGTTTTTTCATAAAACCAACTCTTCGTTTTATTTATTAATTCAATAGTTTTCTTATTTTCAATTTTATTAATCTCACCTTTTATTTTCAGAATTTCCAATTTGGTATTTAATTGAGGGTTTTTAATTTGCTCTTTTTCTAGTTTTTTTTAATTGTAACCCTAATTCATTGATCTTCTCTTTCTCTATTTTATGCAAGTAAGCATCTAGATATATAAAGTTACCCCCTTATAACTGCTTTGGCCGTATCCCACAAATTTTGGTATGTTGTCTCATTATTGTCATTCTCCTGGATGAAATTATCGACTGTGTCTATTATTTGCTCTTTGACCCATTCATTCTTCAGGATTAGATTATTTAATTTCCAATTAACTTCTAAAACATCAGGGCAATTCTCTTTCATGATTTCCTGGAAGATAGCATCAAGGTTCTTTTTTTCATCGTGACTTTCAGGGAGTCCAATAATCCTTAGATTGTCTCTCCTGTTTTTCCTAGGAGATAGTTCATATTTTCTTCTATTTTTTCATTTTTTTTTTGTTTTTGTTTGACTGATTCTTGAAGTCTTATTGAGTCATTCATTTCTATTTGTTCAATTTTAATTTTTAAGGTATTATTTCCTTCAGTTATCTTTTTTATCTCCTTTTGTAACTGGCCAATTGAATTTTTTGGTTCATTGCATTCTTTTTCCATTTTGCCAATTTTATTTTTCAGTGAATTGTTATCTTTTTCCAATTCACTATTTTTATTTTCTAGTGAATTGGTGACTTTTTCCAATTCACCAATTTTGTTTTTCAGTGAATTGTTGTCTTTTTCCAATTCACTATTTTTATTTTGCAGTGAGTTAGTGACTTTTTCCAATTCACCAGATTTGTTTTTCAGTGAATTGTTGTCTTTTTCCAATTCACCAGATTTATTTTCCAGTTTTTCACATCTCTGTTGCAGGCGATATTTCCTTCTTGCACTGCTCTTAATTTATTTCCCCATTCTTCTTCTAACTCTCTTTTGAGATTCTTTATGCAATCTTCCAGGAAAGCCTTCTGAAAAGGGAACCAGCTCATGTCCGCCTTTGTGATTTCATCTGGGATTGTTTTAAGAATCTCAGAGTCTGGGGTCTGCCCTCTTTTCTCTCCATAAAAGCTGTCTATGGTGAGAGCTCTCTTCTGCTTCTTGCTCATGATTTTCAGCTGAGGTATCAGTCACCAGCAGGGAATTCTGCAGTAGTTTCAATTTGCCCTAGGGCAGTTTGCCGAGTTGACTTGTGGTCTGATGGCTCTAGATCGCACTAGCACCGTGCTTTCAGCTGCTCTCAATCCACCCTTTACCAAAGGTAGATCTGCCAAAGCACCTGCCTGCAAGCAGAGCAAAGTGGCCCAAGTGTCTCCCAGGGACTTCCTGGCAGCCTAAAATCTTCTGGTCCATCCCAGCCCTGGACTTGCACCCTGGCTGCACACTGGCGTCTGAGCACTGGGAGCTGCTTGATCCCCTGCCCGTCTAAAACTGACCTTCTCCGGAGTTCTTTCAAAGTAGATATTTGATAGAAGTGCATTGTATTCCAAGTGTTTAGTGGAGCCCTCACTGCAGAACCAGTTCGGAGGCTAAATTTGTCTGGGTCTGAGGGAAGGTCTCAGGAGCTCATAGAGAACACTGTCTGCAGTTCACCATCTTGGCTCCGCCCCCAGATATTATTTTTGTTAATGATTATTATTATTTCTTGCCTTTCAGAGTATCTATACTGTACTTCTTCATAGGAGATCTTCTAATGTAGTCAGCCTACAATATTGTCCTAGCATGAGTCTGGGGAAGGAGAAGGGTAAGAAAAAGGGCTTACAGAAGGCCATCCTAGCATTTAAAATGCCCTAAATCAATAAGAGGCATTTTACAGAATCTAATATCTTTTGGACCCAATTGTCCATGGAGCTAAAACATTGTCAAGAACCATGAATAACCCATTCTATACTGCTTGGTAAGCATGGTAAAAGTTATTCTGTTCTTTATTCTGTTCTTTAATCATTATCTGAAACTAAGTGTAATAGCAAACTCTGGACACCCCCTTTGGAGTTCTTGCTCTTTCTTTTCTCCACTTTATAAGGGAGGAAAGAAGGAAGAAAGGAAAGGAATGATGGAAGAAAGAATAGAAGTAAGGAAAGGAAGGATGGAAGGAAAGATATAAGAAAAGGAAGGAGGAAAAGAAGGAAGTAAGAGAGAAAAAGAGGAAGGGAGAGGGGGCAGAAGGCAAAAGAAGAAAACAAGCATTTATTAGGCACCAACTGTCTGTTATTAACACATATTTGATGCATGGGCAAAACAATCAGTTACTTCACAACTCAGCAATAGTATTGATTGCACATATGGATTTCCACACCTGTGAATTCCTTGCACAGATGAAATCACAGGTCTATTACCTTTCTACCGCCTTTCAAAAGGGGAAAACCATTACTTTCAAGAGCTTAAGTAAATTTTGATTAATTGCTAGCAAAATATCCCCAAAGAGAGGTCCTGCTGGGTCTATTTTAATGAGTAGATAAACATCCATTATAATTAGTATCACCATTAATAACCCAGGGTCCTTAAAAAAAGTGTTCCAAATTGTTTAAATAAGTCAGGCAAATATTTGTCCTCAGAATTTTCTTAGCAAACTCATGGGACACAAGAAATCTTTAGCTCAGCCCACCTTTAATCATTCCACAGTCTAGTTTAGGGAAATGCAGATTAAGCACATTTTATTACATTAATTCCTTATGTTTCATACAGTTACTTGTCTTTTCCATCTATTCCTTCACTCATTTTAATGATACAAGCAAAAAGGGGCATTTCCCTCCTTTTCTTTTTGTAAGATCTCCTTGAAGATAAGCCTAGAGATGAGTAACAATGAAATTATTTGGCATGAATTATGATAGAATAAAAATGAAAAATTAGGATTCAAGGGAAGAGATTTTCTGATGGCCAATTAGTTTGGCAAATGGAACTGTTAACCTATTCACTTTTGACTATTTAATTTGCTATAGACATACATTTCATATCATATTACCGTGCTTTTTCAAAACAGTCAGTTTTCTCATAAAACACTCCTGTGACTATTTTCAACTCCATTTTTATGAAGTGACATAGTATGATCAGCACTTTTAGGATTAGTAATTTGGCAGCTAAGTGGAGGATGACCTGGAGGGGAAAGAGACTTGAAGTAAGAAGACCAACCAACCAGATAGTCCAGGCATGAGGTGTTAAGATTATATACCAGGGGAGCAGTGCTGTTAAAGGAAAAAAAAGAGGATATATATATGAAGGTAAAAAATGAACAAGCCTTTGCAACAGATTAGACATGAGAATGAAAGGAGAGTGAGCTGTTGAGGATAACATCTAGGTTGTGAGGATATTGATATCCTCAACAGTAATAGGGAAGTTCAGAAAGAGAAAGGATTTGGGGAAGAAAGATGAATATAGTTTTGAATATATTGAGTAAGATATCTATGGGACATCCAGTTTGAGATGTTTAATAGACAGTTGGAAGTGGAAATCTTGTGGTCCAGTAGAGAGGTTAGAGCTCGATAAGGAGATCTAAGAATCAGCACAGAGATAATAATTGAAACTGTGGAAGGTGCTGTGAGCATCCAATGAAATTGCATAGAGGGGGAAGAGAAAAGTACCCTGAATATAGCCTTAGAGGGTACATTTTGCCATTAGCTATCATAAACCTTTGTGAAAGTGGAGCAAAGGAGACTGAGAAAGAGCAGTTAGATAAGAAAAAGGAACACTTGGAGAGAGTAAATTACAGGAACTTAGATGATATCTTCTCAGCATCCAAGTTGTAGAGAAGTGAGGAAGGATGAGAATTGAAGAAATTTGACAATTCAAAGATCATTGGTAACTTTGGAAAGAACAGTTGAATGATGAGATCAGAAATCAGATTTAAAAAGCTAACAAAAAATATTTGAGGAAGTGGAGACAGCAACCTGCAAATGAAATTTAGCTACAAAAGAGAAAAGGAGTTTAGGATAAAACTAGTAGATATTGCAAGTGAGAGTCTTTTGAGGATGGAGAGACATGGGCATGTTTATAGGCAACAGGGAAATAACCAGTAGCCTAAAGATAAGTGAAAGAGGAAGGATGATAGAAGGGACAGTCTGAGGGAAAAGATAAGATTATGATGGAATCATTTGTGCATGTAGAGAGGTTTGCCCTGCCACCATTTTTTCTTAGACAAGGGTGAAAGAAAATTATAATCAGAGATGGCTTCTAAGTCATATTAGATGAAGAGAAGGGAAGAAAAGGGAAGTTGTAGTGAATGGCCTCTCAGTGAAATATGAAGCAAGACTCTTAGAAGTAGAGGGAAGGAGTCATGGGAGGTTTGAGCAAGGATAAAAATGTTTGAAAGAGCCACTGTAATGAGTAGATAGGTGAATTAATTAGGTAGCTATAAAAGGGTTGCCTTACCATAGAGGGGACCCAGTTGAGGTTGCATAATACAAATTTATAGTGGGTCCAGTTAGCATGACACCATGATTTTCTCCAACTTAGTTGAGCAGCATGTTTGTAAAAGTGAAGGTAATAGATAGCTAGAAGTTTGTCAGAGCAAAATTGATGACAGTAAAAGGGAATTAGAAAGGAGGATAGTGTAGAATTGAGCTGATTTACCAAAGGAGTCATGATGGAGAAGGGAAGAGACTATAGTTAGTGCATGGGTGATGTCTTATAAGTATTGAGAAATTAAGCATTTGAAGGTCATGATAAGAATAAACTCCAATGGCTCTATCTCCTACAGGATCAAATATAAACTCTTCTGTTTGGTTTGTCAGTAAAAGAGCTGTAACCTGGTTTCTCCTACCTTTCCAGTCTTCTTATATCTTAATCTCTGCAGTGTATTTGAGATCAAGTAACACTGGGCTCCCTGCTATTCCTCATATTCCTCTTATCTATAGACTCTGGATATTTTCCTTGGAATTTCCTTGGAATCCATGCTTAGATTCCACTTCTTGGCTTTTTTCAAGTATTAACTAAAGTCCCATGTTCATCTAGAAGCCCTTTCCAATCTACCTTGATTCTACTATCTGTCCTCTATCCTGAATATATTCTAAATATTTCTTTGTATCTTTTCTCCCACCCACCCATTATGTGAACTTCTTGAGAACATAGACTTTCTTTTATGCCTCTCTCTCTCTCTCTCTCTCTCTCTCTCTCTCTCTCTCTCTCTCTC
>JAJPUD010000159.1:230987-248343 GCA_023553655.1 Myrmecobius fasciatus | reverse complement strand
TCTCTCTCTCTCTCTCTCTCTCTCTCTCTCTCTCTCTCTCTCTCTCTGTGTGTGTGTGTGTGTGTGTGTGTGTGTGTCTCGTCCTGTCTCTGTCTCTGTCTCTCTTTGTCTCTCTCTCTCTCTGTGTATCTGTCTCTGTCTCTCCTCTTTTCTCCTCTCTTTCTTCTCTCTTTCTTCATTCTCCTCTCTCTCTCTCCTCCAAATATTTAAGACAGTGCCTGGTATGTAGTAAGTACTTAATGTTTTATTGACTAGGAAACTCATTTGTGCAGAAGCAAACTGCTTTAGGAAAACAGAACAAACTAGGAAAACAAATCCAGCCAACTGCTAGCTGTAAAATCTTGGGCAAGACACTTAAAACCTCTCTCAGCTACATTTTCTCCATCAGTAAAATGTGATGTTTATCCAGAATCATTTTTATGAATATTCCCAGCTGGATAATTCTGTATTTCTACTAATTTTTAAAAAATCTTTCTTTACAGGAATGCTACAGGGAAGCTATTAAGATATTTGTTCCTGACATATCTCTGTAATGGAGTCTCTAAGACTTCAACATCAAGTATGATAATCTGGGTCCTCCTAAAATTGTATAAATACATCTTGCTTTTCCTGTTTGCTTAAAGTGATGATTTCATTCTATTGATTGCTTCATCTAAAATTGAATTCCCCTCCTCCTCATTTAACAACTTGACATACAGAACCATTCAGTGAAGATTATTAGTCTTTGCTCTCCTGGAGGTAGGCATATCATTTTGGAAGTCTTTGCAGGAAGATGACATCAGTTTGTCCTGTGAAGGACAATGACTACTCTTGCAAAAGTCTTCCTTAGCACCCCTCCTCCTCATTGTCATTATTTTTTTTGACTGACATTGAATCAGGATTTTGTGTTAGATAGTTTTTGCTCTTTTTCACCTCTCCTCCATTCATCATTTTTATTTCTCCTCTTCTTGTATTTATTTCAGTGAGTAGGGATCTGGACTGGCTAATGTCTTTATTCATAAGACCCAAGGCTACATTTCACATTTTTTCTTATATAACAGTGACCTTGTGGACAGTATTATCTTTGTCCTATTCTTCTATAATGCCTTTAAACTCCTATGTTGACTTTATACCATTCCATATCCCACTATGGTTATTTAGAAGATCATTTATTAGTGGACCAAGACTGATGAATTCATGTTATATATGGCTCACTGAATTCAATTGGCTTTTCAAAAACTATACAGCTGTTTTCATTGGAGATGAAAATACACAGAAATGAAGTATGAAATATTAGGAGGTGAGAAAATTAATATTATGATATGATATTAATAACTAAGTATTAATTTGTGATCCACTCTTTTCTTTTTATTTCTGTTAAAACTTAACTTTTATAAAGGTCAGTCAAACTCTGAATGGCAGGACTGGCTTAGGAGACTATTCCTAGCCTTCAAGGCACATGCCCCTTAACAAGGAGACTTAACTGTTTACAGTATAAATAAAATCCAGTCTGGGGAAGCCTTTATCTGGAGTAGAGATGCTTTCTTTTTGGTCGTCTCCATTAAAGTTCAAGGCTACTTGACTTATGAAGGAGAGAGGTCCAGAGTGAGTTGACTTCCTCTTGCTCAGATGCCTTGAGACTGCTGAGTCTCATGTTCTTGGCAAGAGGAGCTAAAGACTTTCAGCCTACTTCCTCTTTTAGATGTCTACCAATTAGGATTTCAGAAGGGATTTTAAGCATTTCAGAGTTTCCCTCAGAGTCTTTAGTTACTGAAAGAAACAACTGATTATCAATTTATTGATTGCTGACTAGCCTAATTAATACAATGATGATTAATTAATCAGAAATTTTGTCTCTCAAGGTTTTCATTCAACAGAAAGACCAAAGACTGTGCAGAGTGTTGGAATATGATATATGTTGAGGCAGAAATACTGTCAGAGTTAGAGTATAGAGGAGTTTAAATGGCAAGCAGAGGAATTTATATTTGATCTTACACGTAATGGAGACCTAACAAAGTTTATGGAGCAAAGGAATGACAGGGTCAGGCCTGTACTTTAGTGATATTACTTTGATAGCTTGTAAAAGATAGATTAGATAGAAGAGGGACATGAAGCAAGGAGATCAAACAAGCAGCCATTGAAATAGTTTGAGCACGGAGTGATGAGGTCTTGAATTAGTGTGCTAACCATGTAATTAGAGATATAAAGACAAAAATGAAGTCGTCTTACTCTTGAGGAGTTCACATCCTATTAAATGTCTTTCCTTTGCTCATTAATCTGAGGAGAGAAGGCTTGATCATCTCCATAGGCCCTGCTGAGGCTTAGCCCTTGTGAGGACCTGCCAATGGATATAGCTCAAAAGAAAATAGAACAATTTGATCCTAAGCTCCATAAGCTTAAAAATTGCAGTTTATCAACATACCAGGGTTGATCATGCTTTGGAGAATTGTGTCTTCACACGGACTAATCACAAAGGAGTACCAATTTGTTAATGTACAATGGTAGTTAAATCTGAAAAGAAAACTGGTATCAGGCATCTGAACAAAATACCCTCTTCTGGTGGGTAAGATCTCTCAACAATTCATTTCCAAAGTCATAAGACTGCTTCATGAGTAGTGAATCATTAAAGAATTGAATGTTCCTAAATAAAGTTTTTTTTAAACCAAACTAGAGTAGTTTGATAGATTGCATTCTCCAGTTTCTAGATATTTATGACTATCTGCCAACTAGAATCCAAATATTTTTTAACTTGGGCAGTATTGGATAAACTGACATATTGTTCCACTTTGATTTTCCTTTTTTTGAAATTCCCTGCAGACCCTACTTCTTTGACAACATTATCTTAGACATGTAGCTTTAGATATAATTGAATAGATCATAGCTTATTTTTCTTTACTTATACTCTAAATAGAAAAGCTCTGATTTTTTTTTTCAACCCAGAAATGTCTATTTTCATCACTAATCTATTTATGCTTCTCTAGTGGGTTACTTCCAACTGGTTAATCTTATCTTCTTTATGCAAATTTTTATTACCTTCAGAGTCAGAAGGTGACGTTTTGAATTTGTTCTCAAATTTTGCACTAATATTATGAGAAGTTTTAGGCAAACCTTCTGAAAGGCAACGAATGCCTTGTAGGCGTGATTTCTCCTTTTGAATTTGAACATACACATTCCATTATGCATATTGTTTCCTAATGAGTAATTAAAGATGGCACATTAGGGAGAAGTGGATGTCTAGTCAACTAGGAATTTGATAGGGAAAAATTAACAACTTATCCCCTCTCATTATTGCTAACAGTCAGATAAGAACTTCTGTTTCTTAGCTACTATTGAAAAGAAGCCAGAAGGTAGAGATGAGAACAGAACTGTTGAAAAGCTGTAAAATCAGAAGATGGAACATTTTGTGTAAGGAACAGCAAGAAGTCTAATGTCACTGAATCTTAAAGTACATGGAGGAAAGCAAAATGTAGGAAAATTTGAGAGGTGGAAAGTGACTATGTTGAAAAGAACTTTAAAAGATAAACAGAAGACTTAATATTTGATTCTTGTGATAATAGGGAGCCATCGTAGTGGTGTGGAGTGACATGGTCATACTTACGTTTTAGGAAGATCACTTTAGTTACATAGAGGATAGACTAAATGAGGAGAAATTTAAAGTAGATTGATCAACAAAGAGACCAATTAAGACCAATTATTACAAAATCCAAGTGCAAGGTGATGAATAATTAGACAAGTCAGCAAACATGTCAGGACCCCTTTTTTTCAAGAAGCCAACAGTCTAATGAGGGAAACAACATGCAATTATATATAAAAATATGTATATACAGGATAAATTGGAAATGAGAACAAGAGTGAAGATGTTACCACTAAAAGGATATAGGAAAAGAATTTTATTGGTACTTGAAGAAAGCTAGGAGTAGGGATAAGGAAAGGGAGTTCTCCAGGAATGAGGAACATCCAGGAAAAATACCTGAAGTCTAGAGATGGGGTTTGTTGTGTAAGGAATATCAAGGAGGCCAATGTCATTGGATTTCAGAGTACATTGCAGAAAAGGAGTTAGGGAGTAAGAGGACTCAAAAGATAGAAGGAAGCCAGATTATGAAGGGGCTTTGAATGCCACAAAGAAAATTACATATTTCAAGTTGCCAGTGACAGGGAGCCACTGCAGTTAATTGAATGAGATTTGTGGTGACCATTTGGTCATATGGTCCCCTTGGGAACATCGATTTGAAAACTGGGTGGAGGATATACTGGATTGGGAAGAGACTTGAGCTAGCAAAACTAACTAACAGGCTCTTGTAATAGTCCAAGTATGAAATGATAATAGCCTTCTTCAGAGTGGTTACCATGTCAGTAAAGAAAAGGGGACATATATAAGAGATGTTAACTGTGAGTGGTGAAATTCTGAAATAATAGAAAATAAAGACAAGCTTCCAAGCATATCATGCATGACAAATTGAGACCAAGCCTCCTCAGCCTGGCACTGAACCCTGAAAACAATGGGAGACAGATTTTAATGAATTAAAAAAAGTACAATTAACAATATAAATTAAGTTACAAGACTAGGTACAAGATTTCTAATTGGACGACACTTTAGGGACTTTCCAAGTTGGGAAGGGGAATGAGTGAGCAAGTAGATTTTCTTGGATGTGAAATAGGATGTCACTCCATTCCCATGATTAGCAAGCACATGGAATTTACAAGAAAATAAAACTTAGGTCTTGAAATGGAATGATCTCAAAATGTAGTCCATTTTACAAGATGGAATCAATTTGGTTTGCACAATTCTCACAGTTATCTTCTTACAAAGGTAAAATTGATACATCTTGATAACAGATTAGACATAAGAGAAGCAAGGGTGAGAGAATGTAGTCAAAGGTGACATTTATGTTGAGAGCCTGGTGACTTAGAGAATGATGATGCCCTGGACAGTAATGGTTTTGTTACTGATATGGTCGATTATAGTTTTCCAGATATTAAACCAGCCCTGCATTCCTGGTATAAATTCCAATTGGTCATAGGGTATTATTCTGCTGAGAAGTTGCTGTAATTTCTTTGCTAATATTTTATTTAAAATTTTTGCGTCAACATTCTTTAGAGAGTTTGGTAAATTTTTTTCTCTGTTTTGGCTCTTCCTGCTTTAGGTATCAGCACTATATTTGTGTGATAGAAGGACTTTGGCAAGACTCCTTCTTTATGTATTTTTCCAAATAGGTTACAACGTATTGAAATTAATTGTTCTTTGAATGTTTGGTAGAATTCACTTATGAATCCATTTGGCCCTAGATATTTTTTCAAGAGTTCATTGAAGACTTACTCAATTTTTTTTTCTAAAATGCTACTGAGTAATTTATTTCCTCTTCTGTTAAACTAGGCAGTTTATATTTTTATAATATTCATCCATTTCAGTTAGATTGTCAGATTTGCTGTCATATAGTTGGGTAAAAGAGCTCCTAATTATTGGTTTAATTTATTTTTCATTGTTTACCCTTTCCATTTTTGATGCTGGTGGTTGCTTTTTTTTCCTTTTTATAATCCATTTAACTAAAAGTTGATTTATTTTGTTGGTCTTTTCATAAAACCAGCTCTTAGTTTTATTAATTTGACAGTTTTCTTAGTTTCAATTTTATTAATATTTCCTTTCAGTTTCAGAATTTCCAACTTGGTATTTAATTAAGGCTTTTTAATTTGTTTTTTTCTAGCTTTTTTTAGTTGCATGTCCAACTCATTGATCTCCTCTTTCTCTATTTTATTCATGTGCTATTTAGAGATATAATATTTACACTTTGGCTTTGGCTATGTCCAATAGATTTTGGTATGTTGTCTCATTATTGTCATTTTCTTGGTTGAAATCATGGATCATTTCTCTGATTTGTTGTTTGACTTACTCATTCTTTAGAACTAGATTATTTTATTTAGTCTACCTTTCCCTGGCCTTTTATTGAATGCAAATTTTTATTGTATCATAGTCTGAAAAGGAAGAATTTACTATTTCTGCCTTTCTGCATTTAATTGTGAGGTTTCTGGGAAACAGCTTGATTTCCCAGAATTTGCCTTCTGAGCTGGGACTGAGGACAGCCTTACTGGTTTGAGTCAGGATCAAAGGTCTCAGTTGATGATCTGCTATGATTAAGACCCTCTCACTGGCTTTCCCAGACTCTCTGAGCTGAACTGAACACTCCTTTCACCTCAGTAAGTCTGACTTTTCTTGAAGTTTTATCTTGAGCTGGAGAGTGGTTTTATACTGTCAGACTGTTCAGAGGCTTGGTTTCATATGGTTTTTGAGGGAAACTGGAAGAGTTCAAGTAACTTTCTGGCTTCACTTCACTATCTTCTTGTTCATGGTTATTTTCCTAATCATTGATGTTCTCTGATATAGCATATGTTTTCCCAAAAAAAAAAAGGAAGTTATTTTTTCAAGTGCAGAAATGGGAATATACACTGAGTGAACAGAATGGATAACAAAATGGATAACAAAATCTAAAATAAATAAAACAATAGTCATTTGGATTTTTAGCAGTAAGAAGCTGTTTTTGGAAGTATAGAAAAGTCCTATTTTCATACTCTAAAGAGTTGAAAGGATAATAGAGATGTTATTGTGGCTTGCTCATTGTAATATTGCTAATCTGCATCCATGGCAGGCCTTCCTTGTACCCAGGTCTTCATTATTCCAAGAATATTTCTGTATCCACTATGCCATTCAATTTCTCATTTCAATACCTCTTTATAGTTGTTGAAGAAACAGACTTCACTGGATTTTTTATTTACAATCTGTTGCAGTCATTTTTTATTGTTATTACTAGCAATTATAGGGAGAGCAGTTGCCTGACAAATTTTTTCCTATCAGTCAAAAAGCTCTGATTACAACAGTTTTGTCTAGTAGTCATATTATAAAGTGAAAAAATATCAAGTACATTTAGGCTTGATCACAAGCTGCTATTAAATATAAGAAAAACTATTCCATACATAGAGAAATGTGTTGTTACATTTTATTCCATTTTCATGGGAGTATATTTTTGCCACTGTGAGACACTAGTGATGGTAAAGGTTAGGGAATCTTTAGGATCTGGGATTGTGATTGGAAAAGATTAGGTCAGGTTTTTTTTAATTGAAAAGAGGATTAGAACATGTTTTCAAAATATGTCTTTTAAATGGGAGTTATTTGTCTTAATTATTAAAGAGAGTCCGTGTCTTTAGACTCCAGATAATTTAAATGCATATTCTTGTTCATGATATGAGTTCCATAGTGCATGTATTAAGACCATTTTACAGAAGAGGAAATGGAGAATCAGAAATTGTTGCTGATTTTAACCAGATAGAACATCTGATATATGGCAAGAGTCAACAAAGAATGAACAAATCTAGGTTTCTGACACCAAATTCATTGTTCTAGTGACTATGTCATTTTAATGTTTTTCTGTCCTTTGAACAATTTTCTGAACATAAATAACTAAGCTTGATTAATTTTATAAGATTCATAGATAATTATTCTCTTTAGCATTGCCCTTTTCCTTTGAGACTTGTATATGTTTCAAGCTCACTTTTTGGAAGACTCTATAAAATATTTATGTATGTATACATTATTTAATTTATGTTGAGCTACACCTTTTTCTTTCTCTATTTCTCTCCCTCTCAAAAAAGCCTCATACCTTTTAAATTATCCACTGTAAATAGTTGGAATTCAGATCATATTCACTGCAATGCTCTGAGTTTCTGACTTTCCCCCCCACCCCCCCAGGACTTCATAACTTCTTTAATGATTTCTTTGCAAGTTGTATTGTTTAAGATTTGAAGAAATAAATGTCACTGTTTAGTTGTAAATTGGTTTTTAGCAGAATTTGCACAGCAATAGCCATTTGAAGATAATTAAATTAAAATGTTGCATCATACTCTTAACCTTTTTCTTTTATAATGATATGTTGTTAAACATATTGCACCTTCAAGAACTTCAGCATCCTGGGTCTAGCAAAATACTTCCAGAAGTTTGCTGCTTTATATAAATTCCATTGCTACTTTCATATGGACTTTGTCAAATAGTGATATTCCTGGGAGTTAGCATCTAATGTTGAGAAAAATCAATTTTTAAAAATACAACCAGTATAGGCTGTTTCTTTAAACCTTGGAGGGACCGGAAAGGTCATCTTGTCCACCCACTACATTTTACAGATGAAGAATTTCAGGATCAGAGTGGTTTAGGAATTTACTGAAGGTTGCACAGATTCTTAAATGGAAACTAAATCTTCTCTTTTCCATGATTACTTTGTAAGGACTACTTGTCCTCCTCTTTTTTTTTAATTGAGGGAGGCTAGTAGTGCCTGATACTACAGAAGAGCCAAAGAATTGAGATTATTAAAAAAAAAAGCCAAAGAAACAGAATTTCTGAGTAATTAATCAATTTATCAATTAGGCTACAACAAATTGATGGTCAGAGATTTCTCTTGGTAACCAGAAACATAACCAAAGTCAAAACCATGGAGATCACTGAGTATTTAAATATCTTTGGAAAAGGAGGCCCCTTATAGTTGAAAATCAATCCTGATTGGTGACCAGTTAGTCAAAGGGTGGACATATTAATGAGGAGGTGAGCTAAAAGTCTTCAACTCCTCTTGTTGAGGACGTAATTTGATTATTCAACTCAGCTCCCTCCAGCAATCTGGACAAGGGAACCCATCTCTAGCAAGACCACTATTGATGGTTTTTTCCTTCATTAAAAATACGGTTATTCTAGAGCATAATAAGAAAGTAAAATAACATGGCTTCATTTTTTCTGATAATAATTTACCTAGATACTTAATATTTCCTAGCTGTGTGACCCTGGGCAAGTCACTTAACCCCAATTGCCTCAACAATAATAATAATAATAATAATAATAATAATAATAATTCACCTAGATTAGATTGTGTTTACACTCTAAATAGAAATGTGATCTTCTACTTGGGTGGGGCCCTGTCCAAGATTGCATAACATGTACACTTAGGATTTGGGCAATCTGATCTATGAACAATGTTTTCTAGAGACTAACTGATCTACAGGGACTGGTCCCTAAATGAGGAAAGAGAAAGGAAAACCTCAATCCTAATTTAATAATTAGTTATTAATATAATTTAAATAATCACTTTTCTCAAAATTTTTAGTAATTAGTTTGCATGGTTTTTGAGGATTGAAGCAAGAAAGAATGATTTATAGCCACAGTCACATGTCAGACTTTATATAATAATGAAGAAAAGAACTCAAGAGTTCGTTACTTCATCCACTGATCAAAATGGCACTGGAAAACAGTAGAAAGAACACTAGCTCTGGAGAGAATCAGAATAAATAAAGAAGAAGAAAGAAAAAAGAAGAATAAGAGAAGGAAGAGGAGGAGAAAGGAGAGAAAGGAAGAGAAGAAAGAGGGGGAGGAGGAGGAAAAGGAGGAAGAAGATGAGAAGACAACACTAATGGCAATGACAACAACCAAAAGAAGAAATAAATAAGAATAAAAAAGAATTTTATTCAAATTAATAATTGTTATCTATGTGGCCTTGGACAAATAACCTTTCTTTATTTAACCTTAGTATCTTTATTTATAAAATGAGGGAGCTGAACTAGATGATCCTTGATGTTACAGAATCTAAGAATTGAAAAGAGCTCTCAGTAGCCATCCAGGCCAATCAGTATACAAAAGGAACATGAGTCATCATCCAGCTTCTGCTTTAAGATCTCCAAAGACTGTCTTCTTGAGATAGTCCACTCCATATATTTTGTAAAATCATCAAGATATAACAGAACCACTCCCAGGTCTTGTCTAATTGGACTCCTTTTATGAACCCTGTTGATGATCAAAAGAGAAACTTGTATTATTTCCCATATTTGAATACAAAGTTTATCTTTCTTGAGTATTTTATCATTGTTCATTAATTTTTACCTTTGCATGTTTCTCTTCACTCCTGTTTTTGTATGTCAAAGTTTCTCTGCAGCTTTGGTCTTTTTTTTTTTTTTTTACCAGGAATGCTTGGAAGTTATAATTCCATCAAATGTCCATTTCTCCCTGTAACATTATACTCAGTTTTTATAAGTTATTGTTGTTTGTAAACCGATATCCTTTGCCTCTTGAATATCATATTCCAAATTCTCCACTCCTTTGTAGGATAGCTGCTAACTCATATGAGATCCTGATTGTGACTTCTCAGTACTTGAATTCTTTCTTTCTGGCTATCTGCAGTATTTTTTTTCATAGACCCGAATGTTCTGGAGTTTGGTTATGATGTTCCTGAGAGTTTTCATTTTGAGATTTCATTCATTGGGTGATTGATGGTCACCTTTTTGTGGTCTAGTTTTGTGGTTCTAAAAGATATAGGAACTTTTAAGTTTTTTTGAAATAGGATGTTTGGGCTGAAATTCAGATAGTTCAATGTTACTTAAATTTTCCTCTCAATCTGCTTTCCAGGTCAGTCCTTTTTTTTCTATGAAAGACCTAATATTTTCTTCTATTTTCCCCTCAGTATTTTCACTTTCTTTTAATATTTCTTGTAGTCATCTGGAGTCCTTGGCTTCTATTTGATCCATTACAATTTTCAGAGAATTTGTTGCTTGGGGAAGTTTTTATAAATCTTTTGGCAAGCTATTAATTTCCTTTTATAATTTTTTCTTTTATAGTTTTCATTTTTTTTTATTTTTTTCCCTCAAGGGCCCTCATTCCACTTATCAAAACATTTTAGACTCCTTAAAATCTCTTGCTTTATCTCTTTTAGGAATTCTAGTTGTTTCTGCCCAATTTTGTCTTTCTTTGAGGTAATGCTTGTTGATGTTTTGTAGTAATACTCTTCTGTGTTTATGTCTTGAATATCCCTTTCACCATATTAGCTCATTATGGTGAAATTCTTTTTTATTATTTGTTTGTTTGTTTGTGTACCCATTCTTCCTGTCTACTTTTTGACTTTACACTTGATGTTAGGGCCGAGCTGTATTGCACTTCTGGAGGAAAGGTCCAGGTTGGTCCTATTGGTGCTTTCCTGAGGTATTGAGTACTGAGTGCTATGTTATACTGAGATATTGGGGGCAGTCTGGAGATCTGCAGTTTTTCAGTGCTCCCAAAATGGCCTTGTTTATGTCAAAGTTTGATTGCTTCCCCTAACCCTATCTGAAAAGTGGAAATTCCTGACTTGATATTGGGTTTGAGCAAATCATATTGGATATTTGTAATCACTGTTTCTTTTTCTAAATGTTGACTTACCTTCTAATGAGATATTTTATAATCTTTCTCCAAATCAAAGTCAAATCCACTGGCCTCTAGTTTGAAAATTGTTTTCTTTTTCTTTCTTCTTTTTCTTTTGGAAATTGGGGGAATAGGAGAGTAGTGTTACTTTCTATAGTAATACAGAAGGTAAAAGCGGAAGTTTAGGAAGAAACACAATAAGTTTTGTTTAGCACATATTGAGTTTAAGATATCTACTAGACATCCAGTTTGAGATGTATGAAAGATAGTTAAAAGCATGAGATTAGATGTCAGCAGAGAGACTGGGACAAGATAGGTAAATTTGAAAGTCACAGAAACGTAAGGTTTTAATCCATGGAAGCTGATTAGATCATCCAGTAAAGAAGTATAGAGAGAAGAGAAGATGGCACATGCTAGAAGCTTATGGGATATATTTGATTAGAGAGCATGATATGGAAGAAGATTCAGCAAAGGTGAAAGAGAGGGAGTTGTTAGATAAGGTAGTAGGGGAGTAGATCAGATAGTAGGGTAATAGGAGAGAGTAGTGTCTTGAAAACCTAGAGAAAAGAGCATGTCAAGGAAGAGAGAATGATCAAGAGTGTTAAAGGTTACAGAAATGTCAAGAAAAGACCGTTGAATGTGGCAACTAAGAGTTCATTAAGAACTTCACAGATAGTAGTTTCAATAGAATGATAAGGGCAGAAGCTATATTGTAAAGGGTTGAAACATTTTATTCCTTAGAATTCTACCTTATGGGGGGGCGGAGCCAAGATGGTGAACTGCAGACAGCTTTCTCTGTGAACTCCTTTGGGACCTTCCCTCAGACCCAGACAAAGTGAGCCTTTGAACTAGTTTTTCAGTGAGGGCCCCGCCAAACATTTGGACTACAATGCACTTCTATCAAAAATCTACCTTGAAAGAACTCCGGAGGTTAGCCTCAGGGGAAATTGGCCACTGGTCGCAATCAGACTCCAGCCGGGGTGGAAGTCAGGGCTGCGATAGAGGGGCAGATTTAAGGCACCCAGGAAGCCCCTGGGAGACGCCTGGGCCACTTTGCTCTGCTTGTGGGCAGGTGCTTTGGCAGATCTGCCTTTGGTAAAGGGTGGATCGAGAGCAGCTGAAAACTTGGTCCTAGTGCGAATCTAGCCCGACCAGCCTCAGACCGGAAGTCAACTCGGCTCGGCAAACTGCCCCAGGGCAAATACAAATTGTTGCAGTTTTCTCTGCTTTTGACCAGTATCCCAACTTTAAATCATGAGCAAGAAGCAGAAGAGAGCTCTCACCATAGAAAGCTTTTAGGGAGAAAAAATAGAACAGTCCCCAGATCCTGACATTATAAAAACAATCCCAGATGAAGCCACAAAGGCAGACTTAAGTTGGTCTCCCTTTCAGAAGGCTTACCTGGATGATTGCATTAAGAATCTCAAAAGAGAGCTAGAAGAAGAATGGGGAAATAAATTGAGATCAGGGCAACAGAAATATCAAAAACTGGAAAATAGGACTGGTGAATTGGAAAAAGAAAACAGTTCATTGAAAAACAAAATTGGTGAATTGGAAAAAATGACCAATTCACTGGAAAATAAAAATGGTGAACTGAAAAACAAAATTGGTGAATTGGAAAAAGACAACAATTTACTGAAAAACAAAATTGGTGAATTGGAAAAAGACAACAATTCACTGAAAAATAAAACTGGCAAAATGGAAAAAGAATGCATTGAATCAAGAAATTCAATTGGCCAGCTACAAAAGGAGCTAAAAAAAGATGACTGAAGGAAATAATACTTTAAAAATTAAAATTGAACAAATAGAAGTAAATGACTCAATAAGACTTCAAGAATCAGTTAAACAAAAACAAAAAAAAATGAAAAAATAGAAGAAAATATGAAACATCTCCTAGGAAAAACAACTGACTTGGAAAACAGATCCAGGAGAGACAATTTAAGGATTATCAGACTCCCTGAAAGCCACGATGAAAAAAAGAACCTGGATGCTATCTTCCAGGAAATCATGAAAGAGAATTGCCCTGATGTTTTAGAATCAGAAGGCAAAATTGGCATTGAAAGAATTCACCGATCACCTCCAGAAAGAGACCCCAAAATTAAAACCCCAAGGAATATCGTGGCCAAATTTCAGGACTATCGCACCAAGGAAAAGATATTGCAAGCAGCTAGAAAGAAACAGTTCAAATACCGAGGAACTGTCATTAGAATTACACAGGATCTGTCAACTTCCACATTGAAGGATCGAAGGACCTGGAATCAGATATTCCAAAAGGCAAAAGAACTTGGATTACAGCCAACAATAAGTTATCCAGCTAGAACGAGCATCATCTTCCAGGGAAGAAGATGGTCATTCAATGATACAGGAGAATTTCACCTATTTCTAATGAAAAGACCTGATCTGAACAAAAAATTTGACCTCCAAATAGAGAACTCAAGAGAAGCATAAAAAGATAAAAAGGAAAACTCTTGAGAACTATATTTCTACTATAGGTATCCTTTAAAGAATGAGGGTATAATTTGATTTTAATTTGATAATAATGGAAAAGAAATTAGAGGTGGAAGGGATACCATACTGAAAAAGAAAAAGGGGGGAGGGGGGAAAGGAGGCAAAATAAAGTAAAAATAAAGGAGGTAAAATAAGGCAAAATCTCATAAAGAGACATAGAAGATCTAATATAATTGAGGGAAAGAAGGGAGGGCGCTGAGTATTGTGTAAACCTTACTCTCATTAGATTGGACTCTAAGAGAGTATATCAGACACATCTGGCTTCAAAGAAAGGCCTGACCCTCCTTGTGGGAAGGTAGGAGGGAGGGGAGAAAAGGAAAGGGATAAACTAATAGAAGGATTAGGGGAAAGGTATAAAGGGGAGGGAGGGACTCTAAAGGGAGGAGGATTATTGGTGGGAGGTGGTCATCAAGAGCAAAGTACTGGGGAGGGGGGAAGGGAGAGAGGGGAAAGGGAAGAGAAAATCATAACTCTGGGTAAATAAGATGGCAGGGAATACAGATATAGTTATATTAACTGTGAATGTGAATGGGATGAACTCTCCCATAAAACGGAAGCGGGTAGCAGACTGGATTAAAAGCCAGAATCCTACAATATGTTGTTTACAAGAAACACATTTAAAACATAGAGATACATACAGAGTGAAGGTAAAGGGCTGGAGCAGAATCTTCTATGCTTCAGGTGAACAAAGAAAGGCAGGGGTAGCAATCCTTATCTCAGATCAAGTAAAAACAAAAATAGATCTAATTAAAAGAGATAAGGAAGGAAACTGCATTTTACTAAAGGGTTCCATAGACAATGAAGCAGTATCAATACTTAACATATATGCACCAAGTGGTATAGCATCCAAATTCCTAGAGGAGAAGTTAAGAGAGATGCAAGGAGAAATAGACAGTAATACTATACTAGTGGGAGATCTCAACTTTGCTCTCTCAGAATTAGATAAATCAAATTCCAAAATAAATAAGAAAGAAGTTAGAGAGGTTAACAAAAGGCTAGAAAAGTTAGGTATGATAGATCTCTGGAGGAAATTGAATGGTGATAGAAAGGAGTATACTTTTTTCTCAGGGGTTCATGGAACTTATAGAAAAATTGATCATGTGTTAGGGCATAAAAACCTCAAAATCAAATGCAGAAAAGCAGAAATAGTAAATGCATCCTTCTCAGATCATGATGCAATAAAACTCACATGTAATATAAGGCCATGAGAAAATAGACCACAAGTTAATTGGAAATTAAATAATCTAATCCTGAAGAATGAATGGGTGAAAGAGCAAATTATAGACACAATTGAAAATTTCATCCAGGAGAATGACAACCATGAGACAACTTACCGAAATTTGTGGGACACGGCTAAAGCAGTTATAAGGGGTAATTTTATATCTCTAGATGCTTACTTGCGTAAAACAGAGAAAGAGAAGATTAATGAACTGGGCTTACAATTTAAAAAGCTAGAAAAAGACCAAATTAAAAACCCTCAATTAAATACCAAATTGGAAATTCTGAAAATTAAAGGGGAGATCAATAAAATTGAAAATAAGAAAACTATTGAATTAATAAATAAAAGTAAGAGTTGGTTTTATGAAAAAACCAACAAAATAGATAAGCCTTTAGTTAATTTGATTAGAAAAAGGAAAGAGGAAAATCAAATTATTAGTCTCAAAAATGATAAGGGAGAACTTTCCTCCAATGAAGAGGAAATTAGAGTAATAATTAGGAGTTTCTTTGCCCAACTTTATGCCAATAAATTTGATAATGTAAATGAAATGGAGGAATATCTACAAAAATATAGATTTCCCAGGGTAAGAGAAGAGGAAATAAATTATTTAAATAGCCCTATTTCGGAAAAAGAAATAGAACAAGCTATTAATCAGCTTCCTAAGAAAAAATCTCCAGGGCCAGATGGATTTACATGTGAATTTTACCAAACATTCAAAGAACAATTAATCCCAATACTATATAAACTATTTGAAAAAATAGGGAAAGAAGGTATACTACCAAATTCCTTCTATGACACAGATATGGTGCTGATAGCTAAACCAGGTAGGGAGAAAACTGAGAAAGAAAACTATAGACCCATTTCCCTAATGAATATTGATGCAAAAATTTTAAATAAGATTTTAGCAACAAGATTACAGAAAGTCATCCCCAGGATAATACATCATGACCAAGTAGGATTTATACCAGGAATGCAGGGCTGGTTCAATATTAGGAAAACAATTAGCATAATCAATTATATTAATAACCAAATTAATAAAAACCATATGATTGTCTCCATAGATGCAGAAAAAGCCTTTGATAAAATTCAACACCCATTCCTATTAAAAACACTGGAGAGTATAGGAATAAATGGGCTTTTACTTAAAATGATTAGTAGTATCTACTTAAAACCTTCAGCAAGCATCATATGTAATGGAGTCAAACTAGAACCATTCCCAATAAGATCAGGAGTGAAACAAGGCTGCCCACTGTCACCATTATTATTTAATATTGTCTTAGAAATGTTAGCTTTGGCAGTAAGAGAAGAAAAAGAGATTAAAGGAATTAGAGTAGGTAATGAGGAAACCAAATTATCACTCTTTGCAGATGACATGATGATATACATAGAGAACCCTAAAGACTCAACTAAAAAACTACTAGAAACAATTCACAACTTTAGCAAAGTTGCAGGATACAAAATAAATCCACATAAATCATCAGCATTTTTATATATTACCAATAAAGTTCAGCAGGAAGAGATACAAAAAGAAATTCCATTCAAAATGACTGTTGATAGTATAAAATATTTGGGAATTTATCTGCCAAGGGATAGTCAGGAACTATATGAACTAAACTACAAAACACTTTCCACACAAATAAAATCAGACCTAGTCAATTGGAAAAACTTAAAATGCTCATGGGTAGGACGAGCGAATATAATAAAAATGACAATACTACCCAAACTAATTTACTTATTTAGTGGCATACCAATCAAACTCCCAAGAAATTATCTTACAGATCTAGAAAAAATAGTAGCAATGTTCATTTGGAAAAACAAAAGGTCAAGAATTTCAAGGGGATTAATGAAAAAAAAGGCTGACGATGGTGGACTTGCTGTACCAGATCTAAAAAGTATATTATAAAGCAGCGGTCATCAAAACCATTTGGTACTGGCTAAGAAATAGAGTAGTCGATCAGTGGAATAGGATAGAATCGCAAGACAAACTAGGCAATAACTATAGCAATTTGGTTTTTGATAAACCCAAAGACCCCAGCTTTTGGGATAAGTATTCACTATTTGACAAAAACTGCTGGGAAAACTGGAAACTAGTGTGGAAGAAATTAGGGCTTGACCCACATCTAACACCACATACCAAAATAAGATCTAAATGGGTTCATGATCTGGATATAAAGAGTGATACTATAAGTAAATTAGAGGAATGTAATATAGTTTACCTCTCAGACCTTTGGAGATGGAATAAATTTATGTCCAAAGAACTGGAACTCTTAATTGGAAACCAGATAGATAACTTTGACTATATTAAGTTAAAATGTTTTTGTACAAACAAAATCAATGCAGACAAGATTAGGAGGGAAGTAATAAATTGGGAAATCATCTTTACATTTAAGGGTTCTGATAAAGGTCTCATCTCTAAAATATATAGAGAATTGTCTCATATTTATAAAAATTCAAGC
>JAJPUD010000159.1:168894-229479 GCA_023553655.1 Myrmecobius fasciatus | reverse complement strand
TCTTTCTTTCTTTCTTTCTTTCTTTCTTTCTTTCTTTCTTTTCTTTCTTCTTTCTTTTTTTTGGGGGGATACCCATATAGAACTATAATCCAATCATAGATTTTATCCTATCCAGTCTCAGTGATATTTGTGAAGTCTAACTTGACTCTATTGTATTAAAACCTTTGATTAATCTTGTTTGTGCCAATATTTTGGCCATTTGTGAATAGATATTTGATATCATGTGTTTTACTATGGGATCCTTTTTAAGATACTGTTTTCCATATATTTCTAGGCATTTCAGCTATTATTCTTCCTTCTTCTGGCTATTCTCTAATATATATCAGAAGAGATACATAAGTAGTCTCCTGGAATTTTAATTTTAAAGCCTTTGGATTAGATTTGGAAAACACTTGGCTAATACTATAAATAAGGAGATAGTCAAAGAAAACCTACTTGCTCTTGAAGAATTCAAGTCATTCAGCCCAGTTGAACTCCATCACTGGGAGAGAAATATTAGATCTTGTTATGTCAAGTCAAGTAAATAAGCATTTATTAATTGCCTAATATGTTCTAGGATCTAAGTTAGAGTTTATTTATACTTCAACTTGGACCAGTACTTTATCAAGCTTCTATGAGAAGCTGTGATCTAGCATCCAAATTCCATTCTCAGACACCATCTTATCCAGCTTTTCACTTCTCAAATTAATTTTATTCTTTGGAATTAATTTTTGTTTAAGGAGAGACATTGAGAAATACCCAATTTCTGTCCTAATGGTCTTTGGTTTCTTGGCTTACTTCATAACCATTGGCAATATGATTAATTGAAATGAAATCATGATAAAACCTAGGAAATATTTGTAGGCTTTTTCTATCAGTGTCCTTTGCATACACATAAATCACTAGAAGTGAATAGCTGTAAACCCTTTTGCAAAGTTTTCCACTGTGCCTTGGATACATGATCCAGGAAGATAAGAAACATCTTGTTAGGGAGTAGACAAATAGCTTAAACAAGGAACCATCAACTACAGAACTCCTCTTTTTTCCCCTCTGCCCATTGCTAGATATCTTCTATACATCTACTGTATCTTTTGAGAAAAAGCAGCTTCTTTCTTAAGAGCATCCAATTCTATTCTTCAGAAACAGTCCCACATCTATTTTTAAGCTCTAATTGCGAAGCATTCTCCATCATCTGACAAATCTCCCTTTGTCAACCTCAAAATTATTTCTTTTCCCTTAAATCCTTTTCAAGAACCCTTTATTCTTCCAAACAGCTTAGAATGTGGAAAGCTGTTTTATTAGCTTTAACTTGGAACAAAAAATAAAAGTCCCTTGTCTATGGTATAAAAACAAACACTGAACATTCAATGTGAGTTACTGCACATATATTTTTATATATTTCTGTCAAATGGTGATCTTCTCTAGGGTGAGGTGAGGTGGAAGGGAGGGAGACAATTCATAACTTAAAATGTAACCTACAAATAAAGAAAAGCTGATCTAAATTTTAAAGAATAAGAAAATGGCAAACCACCCCAATTTCTTTGCCAAGAAAAGCCCAAATGGAGTCACAAATGGTTTCAACCACAACTGAAAATGACTGAAGAACAAGAAGTTATTATTTATATAATATATGTAGATATATGTATATATACATTCATACATGTATATACACATATGTAAAATGTAATATGGTAGTAACTCCATTGTTCTATTTTGTCAGTTGTATTTTTAAATTTTTAGTCTTTCAGTGAACCAAAGAAGAAAATTTACACAGTTTAAGATTGTTGTCTTTTAGAAAACATGATGAACAAATCATGTTGGCCACTGGATTAACTCTAATGGCTGGCACTTAAGTTTGGTGGTGATGAAGCACTTTGCATAGTATTTAAACAGGGAGAAGAGGAGGATATAAAGATTTAAACTTCTGAGAAGTTAAGAATATCTTATAAAATCATAGAATTCACTAAAAGTAGAATCTCTGAGATCATCTAGTCCAATCTGTGCCAGAAAAATGAATCATAGACATATATCATATAGAAAGTGATAAAATGAGAAGAATGTTCATCAAAACAATGTGATGATATTTCATTTAATCTAAATATTTAGAAAATCATTTTCAATGAAATGAGTTAAACTAGCTTTTGGTTCTATGGACCAATGTGTTCACATATGCACAAATACACAATTGATTTATTAATTTTCAGTAGCCAGTTTTGGGGAAACCATGAAAACTATTAAGCAAGTCATCCACAACGATTAATGTTGATTCCTTGAGTAGGAAGGATTCTACAAATAGGGTCTTTTATATATCATATGATAGTAGATTGTGAAATGCTAACGCTAAGGACCCAAGAGAAGCAAAACTGAATTCTATATCTATTAAACATTGATTAGAAAGGACAGGATCACTGAAGGGAAATTAATTTTTGTTGCTGTTGTTTATGCATATTATTCTCTAAGATTCATTGTTTATCCTTAGAGAAAGCTTAGTCAGAAAGTGTCCTGGTGGTAGCCATTGGAAATGATAGCTTGAAGATGTAAAGAATTATAACCTCTTGGGGAAGACATGCATGTCTCTCAATTTTGATCTCTTGTAGTGATGGCAGACATAATACACATGCATAAAGATATATGAAAATGCAAACTGTGCCATACAAAACAGTACTGATTACTCAAGGAAACAGATGATAAAACAAAATATGCAAGGACTAAATAGATGAGGAGGGTGGGGATATTTAAATTTAAAAGACAATTCATATTTTTTAAATGGAAGCAAATATTTTGAAATGCTTTGAACAATAGAAGTACATTCATGTCTACATGGAAATGCCAAATAAGTTATTTTAGCTCTTTCTTTCTCCCCCTATCTTCAGCTATTCCTCTGGGTATTCTAGTTGTACGGGGAGACTGTGATCTTGAAACTTGCCGTATGTACATTGACCGCCTACAGGAGGTAAGTTGATTTGAACAATTATTTATTCATAATGACTACTTGATTAGACTATGGAGTCAATAAACAGCTCTTAACTCCATGAATTCAGTTTATAAAAGATCAGTAAGGAGAAAATTATTCTATGGTATTAACTCAAAATTTGTAGCATGATTGTTAATATAATTTGAAATATGCTAATATGAAATAGGATTTTAAAATAGGGAAGAACTATATATTAATCTATTTGCTAAAATTTAAAAATATTTAGTGAATACTTATTAAATATAAAGCTCTGTGTTTTGTATCACTAGGTGCAACAAAGTTGAGTAAGAGATTCATTGTTCTTGTTCAATGAACTTATAGTCTTACAGATGACAGTATACAAATGGCTATAATACACGGTAGAATACAATTAATATCATCAAAACAGGTATGAATAGCGTGCTGTTATGTTTTAGACTATGAAAAAAATCACGGAGTCTAGATTTTGGAAGGGAACGTCAATTGTATAGGCATCTGTTATATACTACTGCTTCCTGAAGGATCCCATTCCAGTTTTGGATAGCTCTTCTTAACAAGAAGTTTTTTTTCTTACATGAATTTAATCTCTTTCAGTATTTCTTTTAAATTCTACTTTTTCTTTTAAATTTCTACTTATTTATACCTAATTCTGCCTTTTGTGTCCAAGGAGGACAAATTGAATCCTTCTTTTATGCAAGAATCCTTCAATACACATATATTTGAGGGAAGTCAGCAAAGTCATTTTGAAGGAGTTGATGGTTGAAGTTGATATTGAAGGATGAACTTAATTTTGATAAGAAAAGAGTGGTCAGGAATATATTCTAAGAAGATGAGAATAATATAATATATAATATCATTATATATTATATTATATATAATATATATTATATAAGTATAATATAATAATATAAAGAAGAGAATAAATAAAGGGAAGGAAAATATGAGGTGTGTACAAACTTTGAGTAATCTAATTTGCTACTGTATGTGGTATGCAATGAATGAGTAGTGGGAGATCAGTCTGGAAAAGTTTATTGAAGTACTTGGTAGGGAGCTCTGAGTGCCAAGCTAACAGCAATGAGTAATTTTATTTGGTAGTATGTAGAAAACTATGGAAGGTTTTGAGGCATGGAAGTAATATAAGCAAAAGTGTGCTAATTTGAGAAGATTAAAATGACAATAATATGCGAGATAGATGAAGGTGAGATGTCAAGGCTGGAAGACTAGGAAATTTTTGCAACATTTTTATGGTGCTTAAAGGTTTGTAAAATATTTTGACTATACTTTGATTTTTTTAAAAATAAGAACCTTATGATCTAGGTGCTATAATTACTTCTATTTTACAAATGAGAAGATTGATACTGAAAGAGATTGAATTATTTTCTTTAGTCTTACAGCTATTAAGTTTTCTAATGGCAGGATTTGAATTCAGGTGTTCTTGAATCCAAGTCCCGTGTTCTATATATGAAACTATCTAGTTGCCTAAATCAGGTCAAGTCATAGTGAGGGCCTAAATTATAGCAGTAATATTAGGATTTACAAAGACCCAGGGAAGGTAGGAAGATTTCATAGGTAGAATCAAGAGGACATAATTATTGATTTTATGTGGGGTTTGAGGCAGAAGAAATAAGGCTTCAAGTTTTTAAATCTGAGTCCTTGTGAAAATGATGGTTCTAAACAGAAATGGAGATTGGAGATACTAGGAACTGAAATCAGTTTGTTTGGGAGGTAAGGGATGATGAATTCAGTTCTGGACATACTCAGTTTGGGATACTTGTGGGCATCTAAATAAAGGAATCTAACAAGTAGGAAATCCTATTTTGTGACTAGAAAGCTACAAATTCATGAATGATATGCATGATAATGCATGATAATGAAAACCAGGAGAGTGGATGTTTTTGTTAAGGAGGAGAGTATTGAAGGGGAAAAAAAGAAATGATTGATCACTTACATTAAGAGAGTAGGAGGAAGAAGAGTCATTAAATCAGAAAAAAAAAAGTTGGTCAGAGGACTAGTAGAAAGGATAGGATCCTACAATACCATAGATGTGAAAGAAACAAAGAATTTTAGAAATAGTCAGTGGTTTCATTTCTGCAAAGTAGTGAAGGTGAGTGATGGCATAGAAAGAACTATTGAATGTGTTAATTATGAAATCACCAAGAGATCATTTATGTGATAAAGGTAGAGGTAGAGGTCTTACCTTGGTAGACTTATGAATGGATAGATGGAATGAAAATGCAATAGATTTCTTTTTAAAAAGTTTCATAAGGAAAAGGATAGATAATGACAGGATAGTACCTTGTGTAAGTGGCACATTGAAGGAAATATTTTTTAAGGAAAGTAGTGTGCATGTTTATAGAAAAAGGGAAGCATGTGGTGAATAGGGGTACTTTTCTCATTCCCACTCTAGTTAGAGTCTAATTATCTTCCTGGCACTGATAGCCAGACATTTTTCACCATTTTCCTGACTGATTAAAAAATTCAAAGTTGAAACCAATAAAAACAAATAGGGATTGGGCTTAATCATCCATCTAGTAACCAGACCAAACTTATATCAGAGAGAGCCTAGATTTTTAGATTTTATTTTTGTCCCTACAGAAAAGAGAAAAAAATCATTTTTCTCTTACAAAAGATTAAAGAATGCTCAACTTTTGATATCCTCCAGTAAAACTGTAAAACCAAAAACCTCCAATATTATCATTGCCATGAATCCATATTGTATCAATAAAGTTAACAGAATCATGTCTTTCTATGTCTAATGAAAATATCTTGGTCATTTAAAAAGTTTTATGAGGGAACCAACTAATTTATATTCCCCCAAAATAGAATAATTAATAACAATTAGTCTTAATAATACAAGTAGGCAAATATCCCTAGACAATTCTTTTTTTTTTTTTTTTTTTGCTTTTTGCTGAGGCAATTGGGGTTAAGTGACTTGCCCAGGGTCACACAGCTAGGAAGTGTCTGAGACCAGATTTGAACTCAGTTCCTCCTGACTTCAGGGCTGGTGCTCTACCTACTGTGCCACCTAGCTGCCCCTCCCTAGACAATTCTACATTGTGACTAAAAGTCCATGCTTATGTCTCAAGAGTTGCAGTTTACTTAGAGAGAAATATCCAGAAGAAAGGATGATTGTCATGTACAATGTAGTTAGAGTAAGAAGTAAAATAAACAATAGCAGAAATATGTGAGGAACTATAAAATATTTGTATTACTAACTACCAAACCCTCTCTGATGTCAGAGGTGAGTGCAAAATAATTAGTAAGTCCAAACCTATTCTTTTAAAAACCTATTGGCAAGATTAAATGTTCAAGTATGCCCGCCTTTAGTAGAGCTATTAGAATGTGGATTAGTATTTTACTGACTCTGGGCAAGTAATATTTTTTCTAGTCCATAGTCTTTAACCATTCAATGGGGATGATAATATTTAACCATTCACCCTAGGTTGTGAGGGCAACACATTCTTTTTCCTTTTTACATTTTTTACACTTGTAAGAGAAAGCATTAGGATAAAAAAGAGCTTTTTTGTAAAGATTAACATGGTAGAAATGTAAAGAATATTTTTTGTTAAAGGAATTTAAAAATAGTGAGATTCTATGGTTTCATGTCTGATCTCCTATGAATCTGTTAACCTAGGCGTTTCAGCCTCCCCTCTCCCTATTTCCCTCCCTCCCCCTCTTCCTCTCTCTCTTTGCCTCCCTCTCTGTCTGTCTATCTCTGTCTCCCTCTCCCCTTCCCCCTCTCTCTCCCTCCCATCCTTCCTTCCTCCCCTTTTCTCTCCCTTCCTCCTTCTCTCTCTCTCTCTCTCTCTCTCTCTCTCTCTCTCTCTCTCTCTCTCTCTCTCTCTCTCTCATTTAAAAGTCTGAACAGAACACAAATCCATGCATGAATTTTTTATTTGGGACTGATATAAAAATACAGAAACCCTTCTAATTAAATTTGCAGATATTGCAAACTTGTAAGGAAGAGCCAATCTGAAGAATAATAATAACAAATTAAAATGATTCTTACAGTTTACAAAGTTTAATCAAAACTAACAAGATAAAATATAAGAGGAGTAAGTCTTACATTCTGAATTTAGTGGGATTTTTAAATATTGCAATTAGATATAAAATTGCCCAGATACAGGATTGAGGAAACTTAACTTGGTAGCAGAAGATGTGAGTGTGTTAGCTGGCCACAAACTCAGTGTGAATTAATAAAAATACAGCTCTCCCAGCATTGGAAGCATATTATGTTTTAAATTGGTCAGGCTACATCTGGAACCTTATCTTGAGTTTTGATTTGGTAGCATCCAAAGGTAGGAAATGAGAGAGGGGTCAGGAGACTGTTGCATGACAGATAGTTGAAATAATTAAGGATGATTATGGTAGAGATAACAAATCTTGAGGGAGACATAATTGTCAAATATTTGAAGCATATTGATTCTAAGTTAGTCCAAAGGGCAAATTGGTATAAATGGGAGGAAGTTAAAAAGAGACAGATTCTTGCTTCATGCGGGGAAACACTAATAATAAGAGCTGTCCAACAATGGGAGAATCTACCTTATGAAATTTCTTAGGCATAAAATCTCAGTTCAATCTTGTGATAATCTATCAGAAGAGATTCTTGCAGTGGGTGGGAAATTGAATGAGATGACCTATAAAGTTTTTTCCAACTTCAAGATTCTATGAATTTTCCTGATCTTTTGATACCAGCCAGATTTTGGACATTAGACATAACTCTAGGGACAAAAAGTAGGTTAGAGAGGAAGAAGTGAAAATAGGGATTGAATATCATCTTATTATGTCTCCTAATTAAAAGAAGAAAACTTCCATATCCTCCAAGCTGGAAAGGCACAGAACTCATCATTATTTGAGATGTAACTGTCCGAACACCTATTGGACATGCTATTGTAACAAGAAACCAGTTTTCTGGTTTAACAAGAAGAGAGGTTTGGGAAAGTGGGTATTCCTCTTGCAAAAAGGATGGAGTTAAATGATAGTCTAAGGTAGGAAGCAATTCTAAGAACAATGTTACTAAATAGTGCAGATAATAATTCTAAGGTGGGAGTGGAAAAATAACTTGAAAATAAGGAATACTGATTTTGAAAAAAATAAATTTCATTAATCACAGGAAGCAATAAAAAAAATCCTGTGGGAAGGAGGTATGAGGCTTTAAGAACAAATGTCTGAAGAATTGCTGACATTTGTGAATAGATGTACTATACTAATTATCCTCAGTTACAGAATATGACAAATATAACTATTTCAGTTATAAAAACTTTTTAAGTGGGTCAAATTTTCAGCAGCTCAGTAAATCCTTATTCATTATCACTCCATGAATTTGGAATTTGTGATCCTTTAGACATTGAATGGCAGAAGCTAACTTTTTTGCTATCTATGAAAAAGTAACTTTCTTCCCAAGTAAATTATTTACTTTCAGGATAAGGATAAGAAAGATATTTTAACCTTTTAAGAATCCATTATTTTAAGGTACTTTAGTAGCATCATTAATATAGTAGCAATGAATGTGTTAATTGCATGATACTTATCTGTTAATTAAAGCTGGTTGGGGAGGATTCTGTCATTAGTTTGAGCTATATATGCTTTGAAACTAATTAGATACAATCTTTTAAAATATTTTCTTTCATTTTGGACTTTTGAGAAGTTGAAGTTGAACTTTCCCCACTGAATTGAAATTAAATGAGTTTTTGCTATACTTAGAAATGATTTTTTTTGTTTTTGCTTCTATTGTTTATTTTTATGTATTTTAAATTTATATTGTATTTGATTTGGTTGTTTTGGGGTTGAAGTAGTTATTACCTTGTTGTGGTTAACTTTACTGAAATACTTCTTTTAAAGCCATGAATATTTCTTTCATATTTCCCTCTAGGACCTGCAGTCAGTTCCTTCTAGTACCCAGAGAGTTCATTATCAGGTAATTTATGATGAATTCTTCTCTCTTACAGGCCAACAGAAGTTCATCTTTTTATTCATGTCATTTTTAAAAAGTTATAGCTTGTGCTGGGATAATGATGATAATTCACTTATAGAAAACTTAAAAGTTTTAGAAAAGCACTTTCCTTACAAACCTATGGGGGAGGCTGTGTAAGTACAATTACTATTCCCTTTTTATAGATTTGAAAACTAAGGCTCAGAGATTTAAAGTGATTTGCTGATGGTCACACAGCTAGAAATGTCAGAGATGGACTATAAACTGATATCTTATGGCTAAAAAAAAGTCACTCTTCTTTCCACTAGACTATGCTTTTAAGAAAAACTACTTATTCTTATTTGTTAAGATGTCTTGATTTTATTGGGATAGTAATTAGTCTAAGAAACCTTAGATAATTGGTTTTCTCCCCAGGACATTTAGATTGTGCACATTTCTTCACAGTTCAGAGTTTCGGCTCATCATTCTTATGTCAGACTTTTGAGCTCTGTTAATTGTAACATGAAATTAATAAGACATGTGATGTATGTTTGATCCTCAGTTCCCTAGCCTCCGATTGCTTTCATGATTTTGGCCAAACTTTCCCCATATGTATCTCATTAGTTATAAAATGAACTAGTGGATAGAACATTAATGACTCAGCATGATGAATACCCACACTTAGAGAAATAACTGTATATAAAACCCTTCTGAGAGGATATCATCTTTGCATATAAAAAGCATGTAGAAGTATAATTATATACTGAGTTATTTTTTGTGGGAGAATACTGTTTGAGGTATATCTGTTTGAGGAAATCTACATAAATATAAATCAGAGTAACAATTGGCATTTTAGAAAAGTTTTTTTTTCTAGATCCCAGGGAACTTCCAAGGCAATATAGTTCAATCCTCTAATTTTATGGATGAGAAAATTGGTTCTGAAAGGTCAGGGACAGGTTTTGAACCCAGGTCTCCTCTCTCTAGAACCAATGCTCTTTTGACCCTGTCTCAGTGGAAATCACTTCCCTAATAACAAACTTGTGAACTGGGTAATGAAATCCTATGACTTCCCTCCTATATTACAAGTGAGGTCATAAGCTTGAGGTTAAGTGATTTGACCAAGATCAAACAGCTATTAAGAAGCAAAGTAGAAATTAGTATCATTGTATTACTAACTTCTAGTAAGTTTTTTACAAATGGATTTATTTTACAATTTCTTTAAAAAGTGATACTCCTTTGAAATATATTTAGTTTATAAAAAAATTGATAAATATCTTTCTAAGATCTGAGCAATCAAATAAAGTGTGATATGCCTTTATGTAGAAGGATATAGATATGCGAGAGTCACAGATAGAAGAGTAGTACTTCACTTTCCATTGTCACTTAGGAACATCAAAATGTTGAAGTATAAAGATGAAAGGACTTAGCAGTCTTGTAATTAATTTTATTCCACAGATAAGGACATTGAAATTAAGTGACTTCCCTATCTAGTCAAATCGAACAAATATTTATTAAATGCCTAATATGTGCCAAGTTTGTTGTGGAGCTGGGATTGGCATCTTCTGCTAACTCCCCCTTGGTATTCTTTCTACTATATTATACCTTTTTTTTAATTTTAGCAAGTGGCAAATTCTTCTATAGTTGTTTTGAACATGAAAGTGCTAAAGCAATCCACAAGAAAAAATATTTCTCAATAGCAGTGTCTCAATGAATTAACATTCTGAGGACACAAGATACATTGGCATTAGAATAGACTGGGGTCAGTCCAGATCATTTGATCTGTTCACGTGTTATCAAAAATATATTTTCTGCCTCATTTTGCAAAACTAGATAGGGCTATTTCCTCAGGATATTATACTTTGAGTTATGGTGTTTGGCCAGGCTTAGTTTTTCTGATTTAGTTTATCAATTTATCTGAAAAAAATGATTCAGAATATTTTGTCTAGGTAATTAATTCAGTGAAGATGTAAAAGAGGCGAAATTGATGATAACCTTGAAAAGTGAAGTTGTTAATGTATTCTATGTAACATATAAAGGGGGGAAGAAGGCAATAAATGTTTATAAAGCACCTACTATGTGCTAGGTACTGTGCTAAACTTTTTATAACTATTATCTCATTTGGTCGTCACAACAATTTTTTGGGGGGTGGCAAAGATGTGGTGGCAGTGGGAGAGGTAGAAACTGGGATCAAGGAAAGTTGTAGTTAAAATAGAGGAGAATTTTCAATTGGGGAAGTGAAGAAAGGGACAATTCTATATCACCCATCTACAGATGTTACTTCACAGTTTTAAAGGATCTGTTATCTCAGGTGTTTGCATTCTCCAAGCAACAATAGAATTCCCTATCTATTCACATCCTCTTCATCCCAAAGGATTCTTATCTTATCTTCATAACTCTTTCCTAGAGGTATAGTTAATTATTTTTCTTTTCTTTGAGGGCATAAAAAATGAATACATAATACACTAGTCACTGTGCATGTAGAAATTTCATTTTCTAGAACAGATCTCTGTAACCTATGCTTCAAATATAGACAATGAAGGACACATGAAACAATTACTATGGTCCTCTCTTCAACATATTCCATCATCAGTGCTTCTTTTCTTTTTATTTTATCTCCTATTCTCTCTTCCTGCTTTCTCTATATTCTCTTTCCTTTCCCCACTTTCTTCTTCTCCCTTTCCCCACCTTTTTTCTCCTACCTCAGGGACCTCTGATGATCCTCAGGGCTAAAGAAATTATTGAAATGGATTCTACATCCCAAAGCCATATGAAACTGAAATTCTCCATAACTTAGGAAAGTGACAAGTATCAATAAGCTCTCTGTAGGAAGAAGTTCCTCCAGCATGACATCTCCCTATACCTCCTCACTATGTGACCATTTCTTTTAGGAGAATTCCTTAGCCAGCTGAGGTAGGTAGCTCTAAAGCCCTTCTGTATTCTAATTATATCTACAGACTTCAATGGTCATCTCAGTAGCTGCACAAGCATCAAAATTTAGAGCTTTGAACTTACCAGGTACACACTAACTATATGGTGTATCATTTTGATGGAAGGTTGTTTTTGTGTTTGGTCTTTTGTGATTGGACAGGCAGGAATTTTCAGAAAGCTATAAATACTCAGCAAATTCCTCCATAACCCCTAATGTCTTGTTAGTTTAATGTGAAATGTCATTCTGTTAGCTTTAATACTTTGTTGGCATTCTACAATGAATTATGAAAGGGGAGAAATAAAAGCAATAAATAGTCTAAGTGCATAGAATCTGCTGAATAACTCACTAATAAGGTGTCTTGGGCACTTGTAGATTCTTCTAAATACCGTATTTTCCTCTTGAGTTTGGTCTGGACTTAGAAAGAGTCAACCAGTATCCCTAGCTTCAAATTAGTGGGCTGCCTAGGATTTCTAAAAGCTTCAAATGCCTTTTTGGAATTGCTTTATTCCTTTACTTTGCTAGCACCTTTTACATGTTTGTTTCATCTAATATAATTTTATTTACAAAAGAGACATGTCAGTAAAGCCATTAAAAAAATTGTTCTCACATCCCCTAGCCTTCCCTGACCTGACCCAATAAAAAACCATACAGCCTCTGCAAAAATGAAAGAATACTCATGATACCAAGTGCTGACAATTGAGGGTCTAACATCTGCTACTTTTAAAAGTATCCTAATTCAATGATGAAAGCAATGAATTAGGGAAAAGAAAACCTGGGTTCAATTATCTTCTGTGTCTCAGTTTTGTTCTCTGTATAGTATATCCAATCCCTACAATATCTCCCATCTGCCTTACTCCTCTATTGTCTAGTTAAATGAGTGGTATGACATATTTTGAATGCATTCAAAGAAAAGCTCCACACAGTAAAAGCTCTAGTTAAAAAACACCATAATCCTTAAAGAGAAATTATTTTTCCTTAGTTTGGCGCCAGATGAGTAGGAGAAGATGCTCTTCAAAATGGCATATTTTGTGATTCACATGTCATGGGAGAAAAGATTCAAGTAAGAGAGATAATAGTAACATGGCTGTTTCAGAATTCTCATTGAAAATTCATTCTAAAACACATTCCTTTAATTAACATCAGCAGTTTAAGAAAGAAAAGGCCAACTATGATTGATTGAAAGGTCATCTGCAATATGAGCAAAGTTAACTAGAAATCAATCAGTTAAACAACAATTAAGTAATTATCAGGTACCAGCCACTGTGTTAAGTGGTGTGGATATTAAGAAAGGTGAAAGATGAGCTTTACTCTTAAAGAGCTCACAGTCTAATGTGGGAGTCAATATGCAACCATCTATGCACAAAGAAGCTGTAAATTAGAAAAAGACTTGACATCCCCATAGGATTTAGACAGAGTTAGAAAGGAACATTTTAAGTGCATGAAGTTTAGGAGCCAGAGGAACTGATCCCAAATCATCTATTTCACCTGTCTGATATTGTCCAGTTAGTCAGAAAGAATTCATTAAGCACTTACTTATGTGTTAGACATTGGTCTAAAAACTGGTGATAAAAGAAAGGCCTAAAACATTGCCTACTCTCAAGAAGCTCACAGATGAAGACAATCTGTAAATAACTAACTACACAAACACTTTGTAGATATGTACAATATTTTAACTAAGTAGTAGATAATCTTAGAAGGAAGGCACTAATGTGGACTGACAAAGACTTCTTGTAGAAGGTGAGATTTTATTGTAGATTTATAGGAAGCTAAAGAAAAGCTCAGAGATGGAGTTGAGAAGGAAGAGGGAGAAGTTTCAGACAAAGTGGGGATAGTCTATGCAATCCTGGAGTCACAAAGTAGAAGGAAAGTCTTGTTTAAAGCCAGTGTCACTGGATAACAGAATATTCAGGGTTGGATAAGATGTAAGAAGGCTGGAAAGGTAGGGGCTAAAAGAGATCAGGTTATGATGGTTTCGAACTCTAGACAACTAAGAATTTTATATAGGGATTTTCTTTTTTTTGAATGGCAGAAGGTTTTTAGGAGTAGCCAGGATGCATATTTAAAGCAAAGTATGACCAAGGCTGACCCTATGGTATGCCCAATACAGTCATTAAAAGAGAAAGCAGTTCTATTCCTATTATTTGTGATTGCCTCCTTTATAGAAAAAGCTGATTGACTTGCATTCTGGTATTCTTGACTTGAATTCTGGTCTTTGAAGAGAAGTGAAATTGGCTGTTAAACTGAGGGAAGATTTTTCATTGCTACTCAATCTTCTGTAAGCTTGGTATAATCAGAGATGTAGGACCATTCCCAGTAAATGTATAGCTCAATCGTAAGTGGATATTGCTTAATTGTATAAACTACTGAAGTGCATAATGGAGCTGCTCTGCCCTCATTAAATTGCTGTGCATCCTTTATGGTTAGCTGAATGCAAATTAAGTGCTCCATTTGATTATTTGTATGCCAAATAATAGTGCTAATGCTTTCCTAATCAATAAAGGAATAGTTCAGGCAAGTTGACTTTTAAGCATCTATGGAGACACATGAAAAAATGAGACTTTGTTTAAACAGGATGACAATTTTTTGTTTAACTTCATAGCTGTTGAGAAATAGATTCCCAATAAAAATAATTCCTTTCCCAATGAAGAAAATATAAACATCGGGACTTTGGGAGGGTACATTTTTCTCAACTCTTAAAAATATTGAATTTTTTTAAAGTATAGTAGTTTAAAATTAAAACTGCACATACAATATTATACTTGAAAACAAACATTGCCAACATTAATATTCCTGCTAATCATAATAGTTAACATTAATAATAATTTTAAAAAGTATTACATGACAAATATGGGGATATATTTAAAAGAATTGCATATATTTAACCTATATCAGATTGTTTGCTGTCTTGGAAAGAGGGAGAGGGAGACAAAAGAGGGAAGGAGAAAAATTTGGAAGGTGAAGTTTTACAAAAATGAATATTGAAAACTATCTTGTATTTGGAAAAAAATAAGAGACTATAAAATGAAAAAAAAACAAGTTTTGCCCATGTAATACATTTGTTCTTACTGATTCTTGCCATAGTCTCATGGTGTGGGTAGTGTAAATGTTATCACTATTTTGGTGATGAAAAAGCTGAGATGGAAGGAAGGAAAGAAACAAAAAAGGAAGGAAGGAAGAAGGGAAGGAGGAATGGAGGGAGTGAAGATAAAAAGGAAAGGAAGGAAAGGACTAATTAAGTGACTACTATGTACCAAGTACTGTGATAAGCATTTGCTATTTTATTTATTCTCACAACCACCATGAGAAGAAGGTATTATTGTCCCCTTTGTATATTTGAGGAAATTGAGACAGATGGTGGTTTAGTTCCTTGCCTACAGTGACACAGCTAATAAGTTTCTGCTGTAAAATTTGAACTCAGGTCTCCCTGATTCTTGCCTCAATGCTCTATCCAAGCACTCTATCCCTCTGTCACATAACTGTGTGTATTTATACAACCAGTAAGTATCATATCTGGAAATTCAACCCAGATCCCTTGACTTGAAATCAGAAACATTCAAACATTAATTTAGGTAACTTTGTTGTACCGATGATACTACTTAAGACACAACTGATGAGCTATTAATTTGATCAAGTCCAGATCAGCATTTGAAAATTCTTCTGGACAGGGTTATGTCTATGTTTAGTTTTAATTTTTCACATGTACATTTAAATTCTTTCAAAAATACATATTTTATTTCACTTTGGATTTGGCTTAAAATATTCACTCAAAATTGGGTCACTAACAGTACAGCTTTAAAAAATGTGATTCATTCCCAAAGCACACATATTTCTATCCATTTTTATTTTGCTTCAGTCCTTTGGATTGTTTTGGAGATACAGAAATTGCCATTACTTACTGAATATGCTTAACAGATTTTTCAGTGATTCTTACCCTAAATGATACCTGAAGTTTCCCTATTAGTCTATTATCAAATGCCCTCATTTTTCAAATAGAATGTTAGAGTTTTAAGGGACCTTAAAAGGCCATATAATTCAGCCCATATCTGAACAGGATTGCCCTTCAAAATATCCCCAACAAGTCTGGCCTCTACTTGGCAGTCAGGGAGAAATGCCTCAAATAATCAATTCTACTTTTGAACTGAGCCTCAATTCCACTTTTGAACTGAGCCTCAGTCCTCATCTCTGCTTCTTCATTCATCATTCCTTATTCTTCATTCAAGGAGTGAAATAAAATAAATTTATGATCTGTATCTGATATCTTTATTTCCTTCTTCTGCCTAGGTGGTCTGTAGTATATGTCCATCAAAATATTGCTTTTGTTTTTTTTCCTGTTGATAAATCACCCTGTGTATTCCATTATTATTTCTTCCTCTAGTTCATGGACTTCCTGAAATAAGTATATCTTCTGACTATATAAACAATGCCATGCAACTATACTTCTATTATCTTCCTTTTTGATTAAAGGAAACTATTTCAGAGTAATTTTCCTGTCATGAGTCTTATCCTACCAAAATTTTATTAAATTTTCACTAATATCAATGAAATTAAATTTAATTTTCTACCTTTTTATTATTCCTGCCTTGTACATCAGTATATCTAAAGCATTAAATTTATTTCTTTTCTCTGTTTTTGGCCATATTCTTGGATATTAGCTCTGGTAAATCATTGGATTTTTCATATGCTTCCTTCTATTTTGTATCTGATAATCTGTGTTACTGGTTTTATATATTTTATGTATGTATACACATACATACAAACTTATACATATATATATATAATTTTATTTTTTGCTCAGTTTTATTTTAAATCCTTCTTACGTAATTTATAAGACTAAGTTTTTCAAAATTTTCTTTTTTTTATTGTAAACTTGAAAGCATCAACAGATATGAAATTTCCATATGTAAAGATGAGAAAAAGCTAACTATATATGAAATTGTGAATCTTTATTATAGATTGACTTTTTATTATATCAAGAGGGTATATATTTTACTATAGACTATAGAATCATAATGGCTGCTAGATTTGGAGCTGGAAGGGAACGTAGAGGACATCTAGTCCCACTCATTTATTTTAATGTTGGGAAAACTGAGACCAAGATGACTTGCCTGACATCAGGCAGGTAGTAATTAACAAAGATTGGATTTTCTCTTCTGTGGCACAAACCTACCTTTAGTCAGTAGTAGCGATAAAAATCTCAACTGTGCCCAGGATTTCATAAATCTTTTTGGTGCTTTTGGCCACCTGATTTGGCCTGGGTCATCAATAGTGGGTGACACTTTTTAGTTTGAGTAAGTTTCTTTTGCTATCTATAATTACATTTATATCTATATTTCTATATTTTCCAGGAAAATAACAGATCTCTCCATTGTTCATGACAGGTTTACAGGCACATTCTTTCATTGTGGTGCTTGTGGATCCATATTAGTATTCTTTGGAGCACTTTACTTTTCAGATGGTTCAGCTTTGTTCAGGTTTACCAACTTGGGAAGAGTAACATGTCTATTAACGTATCTCCAAATATTTAGAGGTCCTTCATCTTAATTTCCTCTGGATCAAAGTCTTCTTCCCTCCAATCCCCAATCACAAGTTAAGATTCATCCTCTGCTTCTTGCAATTGTTATGCATGATCTGACATTTGGTGAGAGGCAGTGTGGTATAGTGGATAGAGAGCCAACCCTAAATCCAGGAGGACCTGGGTTCAAGTTTCACCTCTGACACATATTGGCTGTGTGACCCTGGACAAGTCACTTAATTCTTAGTGTTCTAAATAACTTTCTGGGAATATGAGAGCCAGAGATGTATGGCCCTGCATTAATGGAGGGAGTTTCCCTTCCTGGCTTCCTCACCTTGGACAGCTCCCTATACTGATGAAATGACAGCCCAGTTCCTATCCCTCCATTTGTCACTGTGGTCAGGTATGCCCACTTCCCTGCTTTCTCCTGCAGGCTTTAGTCTGCCAGAGTCCTGGGACTGGTTCCTGCCCCAGCAGAATGTGCACAAGAAGCTTCCTTCCTGGGATAGAAGACTGCTTCAGATCTAAGGTCTCCTTGGTGCCAGTGCCCTCCCTTGCTCTGTTGTCTTGATTGCTTTTGTCCTGTTCTTTTGGATCCTTTGGTTCTTTTTGGTTTCTGGCTGCTTGCTCAGTCTTTTGAATGTCTGCTTTGGCCTTTGGTCCCTGAATATTCCTGATTCTCACATCTGCCTGTCTGATTTCTGCCTTATTGTCTTGCCCCACCCCTCAAATTATATGTGCTTTCAGAGATGAATTAATGTAGACTTAATTAATCAACATGTATTTATTGATCACTTACTCTGTGCCAGACACTGAGGATACAAATATTGTGAAAAAATTTCTACTTTCTAGGACCAAGCAGCTCATCAAACATTTATGAAATCTCTATCACGTTCAAGATTATAGGCAGAATGGCATAGATTCTAGAGTAGACATTCTTACCCTAGATGGATTCTATGTGGAGATCATAATAGCACCTGATTGCAAAGGTTCTTGTGAGGATGAAATGAGATCATATTGGTAAAGGACTTTGCAAACCTTAAACCATTATTTAAATAGTACTGTTTTTAGTATTAGTATGAAACATATTTTGACAGCTATATTCAATGTAATTTGGTTTCCTCTGTAAACCTACGTATTTTATGTTACACATTTAAAGGCATTATTCTGAGAAAAAAATCCATCGACTTCATCAAGTTGCCAGAGGGATTCATGACTGAAGAAATACTAAGAATTATTTCCCCTAGAACAGTAGGATTAAGGATGTGGATATCTGGGGTACACACTTTGGAGTGTGGTAGACAACAGATTAAAATGTAACTGGAAAATATCTATCAAAATAAATTAAATATAATGGAGCAGATGGCATTAAAATGTATTTTCTAAGTAAATATGCTGCCTGCAGCGATTTTTTATATAGTTGAAAGGCTCACATTTTCTGTTTGAGTTTGACACCACTACTCTAGAGAATAGAGAGGGCTTCAGAATTAGTAAGATTCAGTTTTTCTAAGTCATTGGCCTGAATCCCCCAAATTCAGCATCTCTTCAGTCTTTTCAGTTCTGATGGCTCACTCTGTTGCCATCTAGAGAGTTAGAGGTAACTATCTTCATCATATACCCCATCATTTGAACATCAACAAATCCCTATTCATCAAACTCTCCCTCAAAGATTTGATAAGTTTTGGAATATCCGTCAGACTTTATTAAAGATTTTATATTACATTCAAATACAATTACAGTTAACAGGATAAATCCAAGTGCCATCTTTGCTTTGTCAGGCACAGCTACTTTATAACTGGTAAAATATCTCCCTTTATACAGTGTTCCCTGGCTCACTAATTTGTGATTGTTTGCAAATATAATATTCATCAACCATTTACTCCATGTAAGTACATTAAAGAACAAGTAAGCTATATACTAAATAGCTGACTGTTTACACTATTAATAGTATATTATTAAAAGAATTACAATACCTCAGTATTTTATCATAATTAGTTTCTGTGTTAATAACACCTTTAAATATGAAAACTCCCTTTCCTCCACCCCATTCTTGAATGATCCTTGATAAAATATTGTTTCCTTATTCCTTGCACCTCATTCTCTAGTTTTAAAGCACTGAAGAGCTTGAAGTTTGAAAAGAGATTTCCTGGCCTTGAGGTTGACTTTTTGCCTGAAATCCATTTTTTTTTCTTTCAAAAATAGAAATTTCCCTGTCCCATTCAAAAATAAATGCCTCAGAAATGCAGAACTAACACACTGGAAAAGAGGTTCTTAAGTTGAAGTCCTTGAACTTAGTTTTTTTTTTAATATATTTTTGATAATTCTATTTAATGTGATTTATTCCTTTACAAGTTCATATATTTTATTTATATGATTAAAAAAATTCTAAGACAGGGTCTCATAGGACTCACTAGCCTATTTTAGGGGTCAATGATATAAAAGGGGTTAAGAACCCCAGAACTGGTAGAATTCTGTTCTAATCAAGGTGTAAAAGAAGAATAGGCTCATTAACTGTTTTGAAATCATCAAGCAATTCTAACACTGGCTACCTGAAGATAGGTGAGGTCAAGGCAGTGAGAAGAAGGGGCAGAGAGGAGAGGAACTTAGGGGACTTCACAATTTTTGGTCAACAGTACCTCACCAGTACTAGGGAAAAAAGAAATAAAATCTATAAAAGAAATTAGAGTATATATGTTATTATGTTATATATAAATATATAGCATGTACATAAATGCATACCTTCAAAGATATAGAGCTCCTAGAAAAGTGGCCTGAATTTTTGTCAAATTAAACAGAAGAAACAGAACCTCCTAGCCTCCATAATCTCTGGAAGAAACTATATTTCTTACTCTTTTTCCTTGTCCTACTTTTCCAAAACATTCTACTTTCAACTATTCCAGAAAAAATCATTCAAGAATACAGCTATTTAATATATAACTAAAACTGTTTAGTTAAAATCCATATTGTACATGATTTAGAGAAAGCAATTTTCTATAAAGGGTTAGGATCTATGTGAAGTTTAATTATGAACTGTACTTCAAAAAGGTGAATTTGGTTCTTAAGGATTTAATCCTAAGGATTAAAGCTCATGGGGAATCTGGATTGATTTGTAGAAAGTTATCAATCCAAAGTGGTCAGATATTACTATTGCAGATGGTTTTATTGTTTGTTCTTTCTCGAAGAGAACCATGACATTTGGGAGGTGATGTCATGACTTGGGGTGATTTTGATTTCAATAACACAGGTTGTACAAAGTCATCAGGCTCACTCCCCAGAGCCATCTGGGTCCAATGGCAAGATATAGATCAGGTCTACTGGAAGTGGTCCCAGATGCAGTGATAAACCTTGGCTTTTTTAAGCTAAGATCTTTCTAAGGTCTCAATTTGTCTGAAACAATGCCCATTCAATCAATCTGACTGAAATCCCAAGGCCTATTTTTGTCCTATTTCATATCAGCTCATAACTAACTAAGTGTTGGGCTAATTGGAGAAAATGAGGTTTGCAAAGTTTGCAGTTTATAACTTAAGAAGCAGAAGGAACCTTAAAAGTACAATGCCTTGACTTTGCAGATACGAAGTTGACATTCAGAGAAGGTAAGTGTTTTGCCTAAGGCTGCACAGCTAATAAATATTTGAGATGAAAATTCAACCCAGTTCTTATTGACTCCAAATCCAGATTTCTGTCCACTAATCCATGCTTCCAAATCAACAATATTTACAGGACATAAATAGACTTTAGCTCTTGAGACTCAGTTTCCTCATCCAGAAAGTCAAATGAGTGGGCTGAGTTCTATAGCTAATTCTAATTCTAAAATCGCTACTTTATTATGCTACCATATATGTTCTCATGTTTTAGACTCTATAAGGGACATAAGAATTCACATTTATATAGCATTTTAAGGTTTGCAAAGCATGTTTCTCACAATAACCCTCTAAGTTGAGTGGTACAAGTTTTAAGATGTCCATTGTTTCAGATAAGAAACTGAGGTATAGAAAGTTAAAACATCACACAGCTATAACTGCCAGAGGTTGGATTCAAATTTAGGTCTCCTAACTCCAAATGAGATAATATTTGTAAAATTCTTAGCACAATTCCTGGCATATAGTAGGTATTATTCCCTCCTCCACATCTATCATTCTTTCTTTTCTCCAAGTGGCAAGACAAGACCAATATGACAGAAATATATACAAATACAAGAAAATATATTGCAAAATATTTAATTGAATAAAATAGGAATACTGAAAAACTGTGGTGGCTTACCCACCCTTAATTTGTGTGGTAAAAATACAGAGAAGTCATGGAAAATTGAGAAGGTTAAAAGAGAAGGAACCAGACAAGGAGAGGCCAAATAAGTGAACACATCTCCTTGTTAGTTTTCCACTTGGGAAAAGGAAAAAAAAAAGATTTTTGGCAGTTAGGAAGATGTAGGATTTTAATTTTAATCCACTTTTTACTTACTGGAAAAAAGAAGTCTGAATGATCCATTTATATTCTTATTTCTTTCTCCATGCCTAGAGAGCTTCTATATGTGTAACCAACTAAAAAGCTTATGTATTATGTTTTCTCCTTCTTTTAAGACAAAGCGTATGTATTTTTTGGTGTCTGGAATGCCATTAAAAATATCTAGTCATTTCTCTATCTTGAGGTACTCCATATCTCAAGCATTAAAATTCAGGGTAAGGATAATTATAGGAAGTCAGGAAGGACAAATGTCATTTCTATCATTATCAAGGAAGGCACCTTAGGATGTGAGAGTCCAGCTGAACTTTGTATCCAAGATACAGCTTGGATACATTAGGAGAATTGTTAGGATGAAAATCATGAAGAAAGGTCCTTGGGCAATAATGATTATGTTATATAGGAAAAATTGAGAGTAATCTGGCATAAACAGAGTAGTTTAGTTCATAAGTGGTGAGAAAGTTGGATGGGTGTGTTTGGTCAGGCTTCAGAAAAGTTGGCCAAGGAGTTCAGACTTGATTCAGTGAAAAACCATCGTAGGTTTTTTAGCAAGGAATTAAACATCTGGGACTCTTTAATAAACCTCCTATATCCCATGTCCTTTTGTACTTTTGAATATATTATTCTTCTTGACCTTGAATACCTTGGAATTTCTAGTTGCAAAACTCTCATGGCAATTATGTCATTTAATCTTCACTATAATTCCCAAGATTCTAAACACCTTTGTTATTGTTCAGTCATTTTAAGTCTTGTCCAACTCTCCTTGACCCCATTTGGGGTTTGCTTAGCAAAGATACTAGAGTGGTTTGTCATTTCTTTCTCCAACTCATTTGACAAATGAGGAAATTATATATTGAGGAGTCTAAGTACCAGGAGGAAAAAAAGAGACAGGAAAGCTTTGTGGGAAGGATGAAATCAAACAAAGGGGAACATCACAGCTTTCATTGATGTGATAGTTACAACACTGGCAACCATTCAAATTTCTTAGATCTCTTATTGAGAGCTTTAGAAACTATATGATTGTCAAGTTCTGGTGAGTGACTTGAAGGCTAAGCCACATCTATCAAGGCAGCTGTATCCTATTACTTCCTTTTGTTTTGTTTTTTCTCTTCTCCTTCTTACTGAAACTGGCCATGTTTGCTATCTGTGACCAGGTGGTATTACTGTTGAGACTTAACTTCCCTGTTATAGCATCACTGTAACAATGATGCTTCAGAGGGGAAGAGAATTCTCTATTTTTGCCCTTTCTGTGATGCTGAATTTAAAATTTGGAGCAACCTATTTGCCTTAAAACAAAACAAAACAATCCCCTCCTCCACCAAATTACCAACAGAATTAATAGCTGAGTTATTATTATTATTATTATTATTATTATTATTATACCATTCTGAAAATATAGCTTTCAACACAGAAAAAAAATACAGCAAACAATGGGTTAGGATAGGGTGAAGAATGTGGACAGTTTATGGGAATGGTTCTGGTTTTTGGTTCTGATTGGGCGAGAATACTCTGATCCTGTCTCGAGTCAGTTTTCTGGGTGCCATCAGGGCACTTCCAGAAAAGGACCTCGACTTCCTTTCCCCAAAGAGCAAAAGGCAGGTAAATGATATGGTAGAATGGAGGTTTACAAAGTTATTTAAAGGTGATATTTACATCGAAGATTGCCTTGTCTTTCAAATTCAAGGGCTTAAACACTTTTGGCTCAAAGTAGCACTTTTGGACACATCGAGCCACTTTGATGTATGGCTAAAATCTATTAATCCTGATTAGGATAGCCTTGAACATTGAAATCCAGTTATGCAGAAGCCAGCTGTCACAGACTATTTACAAAGCCACGCTAAGCAGAAACTTGCCATCCATCCTTTCTTTATTTTTTCTCCTTTCCTGTGTCTCTTTCTTTTTTTCGTGATTTATTTCCCCTTTCTGGCATTCACTGATCTGAAATACAGCCACCTTGATCTAAATAAGTTGTCGGATTGCCATAGTATGCTAGCAATAGTTAGCTCAAGCATTGCCTTCAAGATTCTCCATTTTACCTGACTTACAATTCCTTGAAGTTTGACTTTGACTCCAATTTTTCATATTCATCTTTTAGGCTTTTGCTACTAATTTCTGCTTCTTTATTAGTTTAGCTGGAGGCATTGATTAATATCCAAATTTGTGGGGAATCTTATATTTCTACAACTTTATTTTTTTGATTATTATTATTATTATTTTTTGGCTTTTTGCTGAGGCAAATGGGGTTAAGTGACTTGCCCAGAGTCATACAGCTAGGGAATGTTAAGTGTCTGGTCTGAGATCAGATTTGAACCCAGGTCCTCCTGACTTCAGGGCTGGTGCTCTATCCACTGCGCCATCTAGCTGCCCCTACAACTTTATTTTTAAGGAGCTACAATCCAGTGGGGGAGACAATATGCAAATAAATATATACAAAACAAGCTATGGTCAAGATAAGTAGGAAATGATTAACTGAAGGAAGACATTAGGATGAAGAGGGGTAGGGAAAGGCTTCCAGTAGGAGATGGGATTTAGTTGGGACTTAAAAGTAAGACAGAGAGATCAGTAGTCTCTGTGGAGGAGAGAGGGTGTTCCAGGATTTGATTGGAGGCAGCCAAATGCCCAGGGCTGAGAAAGGAAGTATCTTGTTCAGGGAAGACAAAGAAAGGCTATATTACTGGATCAAATTGTGCATATCAGGGAGTAAAAAAAGATAAGTGGATAGATAGGAGAAAGTTAGGGTTTGAAGAACTTTTGAGTGTCAAACAAATTATCTTGTATTTGAGTCTGGAAGCAATTAGGAAGCCACTGGAATTTACTGAAGAAGTGGGAAGATTATTATACTATCAGACTTGTGCATTAGAGAAATCACTTTAGTGATTGAATGTAGGATAGAATAGGGAAGGATTTGAGGCAGGCAGACTCACCAATAGACTATTGCAATAATATAGGAATGAGGTAATGAGGGCCCGCACCAAAATGGTGGCAGTATCAGAGAAAAAGAAACATATTTGAGACAGACCTTTGCAGCAGATTAGATATGAAGAGTGAGCAATAATGAAGAGTTCAGAATGACACCTAGATTGTGAGCCTAAGGGACTTGAGGGATTGTATTGCCCTCTACAGTAATAAGGCAAGCTGAAGTTAGAGAGGATTTAAGGGGAGAGATAATGAGTTTGTTTTTAGACATGTTAAGTGTTAGGATATGTACTGGACGTCTAGTTTGAGATTTCTGAAAGGCAATTGGAGATGCAAGATTGTAGGTCAGCAGAAAGGTTAAGCCAAGATAAGTAGATTTGAGAATTGCCAGTGTAGAGATGGTAATTAAATCCATGGGAACTGTGTAGAAAGAAAGACTAAGCAAGCAGAATCTGGGAACAATAGGAATTTATTGAGAGGTTGTGGGAATTGTGACATGATCAGATCTGTGCTTTAGGAAAGTCACTTTAATGACTGAATGGAGGATACAGTAGGGAGGAATTTGAGGAGGGCAGACCCACCAACAGGCTATTACAGTATTCCAAGCTTGAGGTAATGAGGGTCTGTACCAGAGTGGTATAGTGTCAGAGAAGAGGAGTCATATTCTAGAGATGCGGCAAAGGTGACATTGACAGTGAAGGATATTTGTGACAGACCTTTGATCCTAGGAATGGCCTTAAAAAGAGGCCAAACCCAGCATCCTAGGTTTGGCACTAAAAGGGACACTAGAGGCCAATTAATTCACCCCTTCATTTTAGAAATAAGGAAATTAAGGTTCAGGTTAATGGGAGTGGATGCCATCACCAAGTGAAGTAATGGAGAGGTTTGAAGAGGATGGCTTAAGACAAAACATATTGCTAGAGGGTGGATATTGAGAATGAGTGGTCATATAGGTAGGAGATGAACCAGGAGACAGTGGTACCCTGAATGCCTAGAGAACAGAAAGTGTCAAGTTGGAAAAGGTGATCAACAATGACAGGAGCTGCAGAGATGCTGATGACAAGAGAATTGAGGAAAAATCATTGGATTTGGCAATTAAGATCATTAGTAACTTTGCAGAGAGCACTTTCAATGGAACAATAAGGTCAGAAGTTGGATTTTAAGGAGTTAAGAAGATAGTGAGAAGGAAATAGAGGCATCTAGTGTAGATAGCCTGTGGAGGAATTTAGAAATAAGTGCAAAGAGATATAGGACAATAATTAACAAAAATGAAAGGAGTAAGTGAGCATTTTTTCAAAATGGGAGAGACATGGGCATGTTTATAGGTAGTTGGAAATGAACTAGGAGATGATGAGGGATTGAAAAAATGAAAGAGTGAGAGGGACAAAGAGGGCAATCTGTTGGAAGAGATGGGATAGAAGTGGATTGCTTAAATATGTAGAGGGATTAGCCTAGGTAAGGAGTAAACCAAGAGTAATCTCTGTCCTTCCTCTAAATCTTTTCATACTTATTGCTCATACCACTCAGTTGACACTTATCAAACACCATCTTTGATATTATTTATTATCTAATATCTATATATTAGTTCCTCAACTAGTAATATATGTTTCTTGAGAGTAGGAATTGTACTTTATACTACTTAATATGTCCAATGCTTTGCACATAGCAGAAGTTAAATAAATGTTTGATATTCACATCTGGTAAAAGTACAGATGCTGCCAAAACATCCATTTACACATTATAAAGTCCTCTTCCCTCTGCTTTTCTGCTCTGTTATAAATACTAGGAAAATATTAGTTATCCTTTATTTAAACTTTCTTCTTCCTTGTAGACAGGGATTTAGCACTTTTCCTTCCCTCAAAGAATTCCTTTTGTTATTATCCAGATGTTCTTTCATTACTGCAATTTAGAAACTATAAACACTGTAAAACTAGACTTTTAAAATTCTATGTCTCCTAATTTATCATTATTGGGGGGTTGTTATTTTTTTCCTTAAAATGTTTCATACTATTAGGATACAAAAATATTTCCCTACCAGCGATTGCTTTGGTAGTTAATACAGAACATAATAAGTACATGATAAGATAAATAGAACTGGAGGAGACCTTAGAGAACATCAAGTCCTATCCTTTTGCTATATAAATAAGAACCATGAAGTAAGAAAGGTGAATTGACTTTTATCACACAGGTAATAAGTAGAAGAGCCTGGTTAGAATACCAGGTCTGGATCCAGAAAGACTCATTTTCCTGAATGTAAACCTGACCTCAGACAACTTACTAGCTGGTGATCCTGGGCAAGTCATTTAACCTTGTTTGCCTCATTTTTTCATCATAATATGAATCAAAAAAAAAAAAAGGAAATTGCAAACCACTCCAATATCATTGCCAAGAAAATCCCAAATGGAGTCACAAAGAGTTGAGCATGACTGAAAAATCATTGAACAACAACAATGCTCTGATTCTATTCCTGGTGTTCTGTGCTCTATCATGGAAACTAGCTTGAAGTCTCTTCTTACTGATACCTTACCCATGGTCTGCCTCGTTACTGTTTCTAGGACCCCTTTAGTACAGAATTACTGCATAAGCTCATTCTTGTTTGTTGGAATCATACAATGTTATCTTTAGAAGAACTTTTAGAGATCATTGAGAACAAATTATTCGTTTTTTTCTGGAAGACTCTAGGGTTTAGTGATGAGACTTGCCTTACCCAAATTTACTGAAGCAGATTTGAGATTGGATTCTATGGTTTCTGGATTCTTATGGTCATAGTCGTAGAGTAAGAAGAGACCTTGTTAGTTAGTGTGGAAACAAAGCCAGCCACACAATTCTTTTCTCTCCCTCTCACCACTGGAGATATGGCCATGAGGTATTTTCTTGGAATTGCTGTGAGTAAATTACACACAGTACCAAAAAATAGAAACTGATAACTAATCCTAGGGCTGTCCAAGAGGATCTTAAAAGGACATGCTATATATTAAGTTCACCTCTGTTGGTCTCATGACAGACTCCAAGGGCCACAGAACAGTTATGTAAGTGTACTTAGTCTTTTTTAAATTAAGTAGTTTGTTGTTATTGTTGTTTTTGTATTGAATTGTCTTTCCTGCAGCCAGGGTCTAATCATATCTGAACACATTTTCCTAAAGAAATATAGACTGTCTTTTGTTTGTTTGTTTTTGAGCATGGGGCTTGATTATGTTAATAGTTTTCCCTATAACAGATCACTTAATATTTTATCATTTGCCTTTCAGTTAGGAAAAAAAGATAAACAACCTTTGCAAAGAAAGGATCTGACTTCTCATTCTATAACTCACTACTAGGCAGCAGTACCAGGGAGGGCAGACCACCTCTCTCTTGCCTCTATCATACCCATAGATAGCAAAATCAACAATAACAGCAATAACTGTTTATTAAACACTTAATGTTGAGTACTGGCATCCAAATTAAAGGGTGCAACTTGCCCCTAAGGTTACCAGGAAATTGATTGTCCTGACTAAAAACAGAATTCTAAATCACTATCTGGTTTAGTTGGAATTGATCAGTTCTGGAAATGAAACCATTTGATCCATTGTTTTTTCTTGGTTATTATAATCTATAACATTGGAATGACCTTTTAATTGATCCATTTTGTTCTGGTCATCAAACCACCACAAACACTGGCTGGCCTCTTTTTTGTCTTTCTTCCAGCCAGTATTTTTTTTTTCACCTTTTCCATGTACCTGTCACCATTTGCAGATGAATTCTTTTGACTACATATAGCTATAGTGATTCCTGTATTTTTCTTAAGATAGTGATTGCTACCTTTTGTATTTCCTGCTAACATGCTCTGGTTGCATGCCTTCAAGAGGCTTTGTAAAGATAGCATGTATATATACACAAACAAATATGACATGAAGTAGATGGGAATAAAAACAAGGAGAGGTCCTAATTATCTGGTATGAGATAAAAACAGTTTATCTGGGGAATAGGAAAGTTTTCATGGAAGAAAATCTTCAAGAAAAGGAAGGAGTATAACACATAGGAATAAAGAGGGAATATGTTCTAGGCATGACAGGAAACTTTCACAAATATACAGAAGTGGGAGAGCATAAGACAGGATCAGGGTACAACTTCTACTCCAGTTTATCTAGCACATGGTATTTGTGGAGGGGAAAAACATGAAAAAAAATTAGAAAGTCAAGATAGAACTTGATTTTGCAGGGTCTTCCCCCAGTTTAAAAAATATATATATTTTATCTTTAAAGCTATATTGAGGTATTGAAAGTTTTTGAGCAAAGGAGTGACAAGGTTGTACTTTAGGAGAATTATTTTGGCTCATGTTTGAGTACAGATCTTGAGTTTATCTTTGTCTATCAACATCATTTCTATGATTTTAGTCATTTGAGCATTGACAAAAGTGATATTTAACATGCCAGGGTGTCAGTCTTGTAATTTATGATTCCATATTACTACTTACCTCCATATTTCTCTGTCTCTCTCAATCTTACACACACACACACACACACACACACACACACACACACACACACCATCAATGAAGGAAGGCTCTCTGTATATACATAGGCATATCTTGTCAAAATTTTTATATCTCAACCTAGGGACATGATAGAGTTTAAATCTAAATAAAAGGAAATTAACTCCTTCATTCATATTCAAATGAATTTTGTTTAGATGAGTTAAGATTCATCATTGCATTAAGTATCTTTAACTTATATTGTTGCAGTTTATGTATGATTACACACAGTACCAAAAATAGAAACTAATAACTAATCCTAGGGCTGTCCAAGAGGATCTTAAAAGGACATGCTATATGTTAAGTTGAAATGGCAGAAAGGAAATCTGCAGTTGGGTTCAAAATGCCATATTTTCTGTTCATGACTTCATTTGAATATCACTGTTACTGTTGCTGATGACCAGACCTTCTTCTGGAAATTTGAGTTGGTGATAGAACTTAATTAAGATTGTAAAGTAAGAAGATTCTCAAATGCAGCATTTGGTTATTTCACCATGTTTGGCAATACTCTCCTTTTGTATTTGATCCATCTTAAATTCCAGGATCCAAGAAATCACCTGCTGCCAATCCTGAATCAGTCACAGTTTGCCCTATATTCTCACTCAATTTTCTGAATCAATAGAGGATAAAAGCTCAGTGTCCCAAGATCATTAAGAATAGGCCAGCCCTGTACTTGTCATAAAGTGTTTAGGTACACTCCTTGCCTAAGGCCAGCGGGATAGTGTCAGCTGTATTTAACTTCATGATTCATCATTTGTTATTGTGACTTTGCTTCTTCTTTTTCCTTTGCTGGACCACTTTCTTTCACTTGCCCTTTACTGTTTCTGAAACTCTGACCTCAACTTCTTGACCTTCTCTCTGTTTATTACTCATCCACATTCTTGGTTTTAGTAATCACCTCTAAGCTGAATAGATCCAATCCAAATGGCCATTTCTGATCTTTTACCCATATACCAGTTTTCTGTTTCCAGGAACTACATGGTATGTCCCCTTGGATACCCTGTTTTACCCCCAATTCATTATCTTACCTTGACATATATTCCCAATTATTTTTCTCTCATGCTCTCTGTATTATTTTTTCTGATGCTAGAAAGCCTGTTGTCATCTGTTTTCAATTAATCTTGCTGAATCATCATGACCTCTGCTTTTCCAAATTGTTTCCCCAAACCCAGAAAGCTTAGACCGATAGAATTTGCTAAGAATTTGGAGATATAATTGAACCTTCTTCTGTATTCTTTTCTCTTTTGAATTTTTATTTGTTGATATATCTTGAATAAAAGGAAAAAAAATCCATAGAGATATCAGAGGGAATGGGAAAAGAGAACTGAGTCTGCCATTTAGGGCAAGAACAGAGAAAACAACTAGACAACAAGATAGAATCCCCTAGGTAATAAATCAAGTGTTGGACCTGGAGTCAGGAAGTTCTGAGTTCAAATTCAGCCTCAGACAAAATCAGCCTCAGTTTCTACATCTGAAAAATGGAATAATAATAGCACCTAACTCTCCGGAATGTTTTGAGTCAATCAGTTAACACATTTATACATAGATATGTGTGTGTGTGTGTGTCATTTTCCAAACCATAATGATATATATATATATATATATATATACATACACATATATATATATATATATATATATATATAATTGTTGTTGTTCACTTGTTTCAATCATATCTTACTCTTCATGAAACCATTTGGGTTTGTTTTTTGTTTTGTTTTGTTTTGGCAAAGATAATAGAGTGGTTTGCCATTTCCTTCTCCAGCTCATTTTATAGATTAAAAAAAAATGAGGCAAGCACAGTTAAGTAACTTGCTCAGGTTCACATAGCCAGTAATTGCCTGAGGCCAGATTTGAACTGAGAAAGATGAATTTTTTCTGATTCTAGGCCTGGTGTTCTATCTACTGTGTCACCTAGCTATCTATATAAATTCTCTTGCTGTTACTAAAGTAGACTCGGTGAAAGGTAGTAACTAAATAACTAAGTAACTAAATACATTATTTAAAAATTGCTTGATTATTTTATTTTTTCAGTTTATCCTCTGGATAATGATCCTTTGGATCATTCAAGTGGTAGAGTCAAAGGATTTAAACATAATCCTTAACACAATGACTGGTAAACATAATAATCACTTTATCAATGCTAGCTGGCTTGACTTCATTAATGCTAGTTGTTTTGTCAACTGCTAGCTATGTCACTTTGGGCATGACATTTACCTCTTAGATCCCAGTCTTCCATCTTTAAAATGAGGAGGTTGGGTTAAATGACTTCTAAGAACTTTTCTACCTCTAAATCTGTGATACTGTCAACTACCCAGAGATTTTAAATGAAAAGCAAAGTAGTCTAGCTAATAGTAAATTTGCCTGGCAGAGGAAATCTATTTGACTAGGGAAAATTTAAATTTTCTAAAGTCCTTTACCATCATGAGGAACACCACTGATTCTTATTCTCCCCCTAATTTTTTTTATAAACTATCAATTGCATGTAAAAGCAATTTGTGACATTTTTAAAAATTTAAATTCTAAATTCTCTTCCTCCCTCTAACTCCCTTCCCCTTTGAGAAGGGAAGCAATTTTATATAGAGTATATATGTGCAGTCATATAAAATGTATTTCCATTTAAGCCAAGTTACAAAAGAAAATACAGAAAAACAAAAAGAAAAGAAACAACAACAACAACAACAAAAACATGCTTTGGTCTGCATTCAGACTCTAGCAGTTCTTTTTCTGGAAATGGATAGTATTTTGCATCATAAGTCCTTAGGAATTATCTTACATCATTGTATTGCTGAGAATAAGTCATTAATAATTGATTATCCTTCTGATACTGCTGCTATTGTATCCAGTGTTCTCCTGGTTTTACTCATATCTTTGTATTAGTATATATGTTTTTCTAGTGGGTTTTTTTTCTTTCCTGAAACCATTCTGATTGTTAGCATAATGAATTGTTAAGAAAATAATTGGAAACCTCTAGTAAATTATGACTGGAAACTATATTTAAAGTTGTCTTTTTTCCACTCCTGCATCCATTTCCTAATAGAGTTCTTTCTGCTAAAAGACTCAGCACAATATTCTAGTCATTAATATGAATTTAGGAAAGGATTAGCGATTGTCCTAGGATAGTAGCATTCTCAAACATTCCTGTTGTGCACCCAATGGAATGGAAATTCTATGAGAAGAGGGACTGTTTCATTTTTATCTTCGATTCTGCAGTAGCTGGAATTGTGCCTCATATATAGTAGATGCTTTTGTGAATAGAGTGATTGGTTAATATTTAGTGACTTAGGAGATGTATTATGAGGAAATATAAAAGATGTTTCTAATAGTTTAAACATTAGACTAAAATCAGAGAAGAATAGAACATGTATACTTCCTCATCAACTGGGAAGAATAAGGATAGAAGTAAAAAGAAGTGGTTCCTGGTCTTGTTTGGGATCCTAAATGGTCATGTGATCTTTGCAGGCTCACTTGAACCCTCTGGAAACTGAGGCTACCAGAAGTGAAAATGAGGATCCCTGTCTTTTCTATTTTATCATTAAGGTGAAATATGAAAAAATAAAATTTGTTGATTCATTTGATACTAGAATCATATGGTTACTTGAAGTGAAACTTCAGTGCTAATAATTCTGTTAATATTTTTATTTCTAAGAATGCAGTATGGTACAATGGAAAGAGATTGGATTTTGAGTCAGAGATCCTGAATTCAAATCCAGACTTTATCTCTTACTACCTATATAACAATGGGCCAATCATCTAACTTCTTTAAATCTCAATTTCCCCAACCAAAAAAAAAAAATGAGGAAGTTGATCAGGGCTTCTTTACCAGGAATCCATAAACATGGTTTAAAGGTTTTTTGTTGTTGTTATTATTGTTGTTGTTTTTTGATAACTTTTTCTACATAATTGGTTTCCTTTGTGATCCTATAATTTTTTTTTTTTTTTTTTGCATTTAAAGATATTCTGGGAAGGGGTTCAGAGACTTCACTCTAACCCATGACTTCTATTATAACTATAGAACTACTACATGAATTCTAAGGTCTCTCCCACATCTAAATCAAGAATCTTGTTTCTCTCTTTTCAGGACCAGGAAACTTCTTTCCCCAGGGCTCTTTCAGCTCAGAGACTTTCCCCCAGGTGGTGCTTCCTAGATGGTAAGTGTTCTTGCTTTTATTTGAAGACTAGAGAGCTGTCTTTGATGAAGAGAATAAGTTTATTATTTACCACCCTCCTTTTTTATTCCCCACCCCCACCCTCCTACACTTAAGGGAGAAAGTAAAGAGTGGGGAGAGGAGGAAGTTTCTGAAAAGAGCCTGGGGTATAAAAAGGCTTCTCATTAAGATATAGAGTATTAATATGTATATATGTATCCTGATTTGTGATTTAATTGGCCATAGAATCTCATGGTTAGGAAACTCCTTCTAGCAATGCAAATATGCAACTGTTCTGTGATTTATAGTCTTGGGATATTGACAGGCTACCTGCTGTGCCCAGGATCACACATGCAGGATGTTTTGGAGATGATACTTGAACATCCTGGCCTCCTGCTTGAAGCTGGCTAGTTTTCTATCTGCCAGGCCAAGCCAGTCTGCCTTCCCAGGCAGGATTCTTTCAGTCTTTGTATCCAATGCTTCCCACAAAACCTAGCACATAATAAGCTTATCATAAATGGTTACTGATTGTTTAGTAAACAAACATAAAGGCAAATGAATAAAAACAAAATGAAGGGATAGAATGGGCAATCTGTTATGTAGATTGTGACTTGAAGAAAGAAAGGAAAAGAACTGGGAAGGTGAAAAAGGGAATGAATGGGGAGTGCACTAGCACCAGAATAGTTATCTATGTCTATTAGCCTGGCATTGTGGAAGGATTATGAAATCTGAAGCCAGAAGACTTGGATCAGAGTCCCAGATAAGCTGGTGAATATCTGTATGACTTTGTACAAGATCTCCAAACCTGAGTTTTCTCATCTGTATAATAATTATGATCCATTTGCCTTACCTACCACATAAAATTATTAAAAGAATCAGTGAGGATAATATATGCAAAATGTTTGGTAGCAATAAGACATTATTTACCTGTTTTAAATAAAAGTGGTGGCCTTTAATAGCTAAGAAAGGTGAGTTTAGTGTGAAGAGCTAGCCAGGTTCAGATCTTCAGAACTCTTGATTCAGGCACTGGGTTTCTTAGTCTTTTTCTTTTTACATCTCCTTCTGGGTGCATATGAGCTCATGTTGCATATATCTGGGGCAATGTGCCATATGGATGAAAGAAATTATGTAGTATTGGGCATGCAACCAAAATTAGTTTTGAATTAATATTTGTGACTGTGTGATGTGTGATTTTAAAATAAAGGAGATCGATTTTATGAAGCTTGTAAGGTATCTCAGAAAACCAATGGAAAAGAGGTCTTTAAGTAGTAATTAGGAATTGGTATACAGCTTCTCAAAGTTACTTCTTTGAAGAACAAACCTTATGGAATTTCCCCCAACCAATCTCTGAGAGTAAGAATGATATTTGTATGTGAAGAAGGAATGACAGTTTTGTACAAGTTGTATTCTCGAGGGAGTAGTAAGGTCAAATTCAAATAGAAAAAGATGACTTAGAAAACCACAAATTGACATTATCTATGTTATATTGTATTTTTAAAATTTTTCTTAAATGTTTTCCAATTACAATTGGATCACTTGGGCATTTTATGGCTTTGTGCTTTAAGTTTGGTACTACTGGTATGATGAATGTATTTCTGGAGTAGGAATTAGGAAAGCCTGAGTTTAAGTTTCATCTGAGATGCTTAAAGACTCAGATTTCAGATAATTCATTCAATATCTCTGAATTTCAATTCCCTCATCTGAAAAATTGGAAAAATAATCATAATAATAGAACTTACCTCAAAGGACTGCTATAAGTATCAAATAAAATGTTATATGAAAAGCACATTACAAATCTTAAAGCTCATGGAAGTGATAAGTATTGTTGATATTACTCCATGAGTGTGTTTCAAACTAGTGTGTAGATTTGCCCAAATAGGACACCTGAGGCTTCTTGACTAGGAAATTATTCAAAATAATTTAAATTATTAAATTATTCAAAATAATTTCCTTCCTTCATAATGACATAAGAATGGAGTTAAATCCCCAGGTTTATCAAAGGCTAAATGGGAAGGGGGTAAGGCTGTAAGAAAGCATAGAATATTCCTGAATCCTTGGTAGTCTATTGATCTATCACAGAGGAACAAATGAGCTTATTAGAGATATGTGGTATGCATTTTTTTTTTTGGCCAACCAAAATACTTTGCAAATAAACTAAGAAAAAAAAATTGAATGCAGGATACTGATAAGGCTGTTTGGTTTCAACAGAAACCAGTTCTACCCGATTAAAAGTTTCATCATGCCTCTTTCATTACGTGGGTTTCTACTATATTAAAAGATAAAACTTTATTGGTTTTTAATGAGTACTTTCCAAGACTGAATCTTCTCTGCCTGATCTTGAGTACTTCCCTCTGGCTTCCCATATTGTAGTAGTTATGCTTGAGGCTCACATGGAGAGAAATAAAAATAAGGAGGACTGCTATTCACTTAATATATGGAATAACTAACCAGAAGCCTATACTATAATATCTAGAAATCCTAATCCTGTGGCCCAGTATCTGTTATTGAACAAATGTCCTTTGACATTTATGTCTTACCATATACTGGCCCTTCTAAAGGAAGGTCTCCAGCCTAATGGGGTAGGTCCTTTATGGAAAATTTATAATAAGATATGGATAAAAATCTCACAGCATGAGGGATAGTAATATTATTACCATTTATATAGTGGACTAAGGCTTACAAAATATATTTGCATGTATTATCTCATTTTAATCTCACAGCCTTATGAGGTAGTATAATAACTCCATTATTATCTTTGTTTAATAGGTAAAAGAAGGTAAAAAGAGGGGTGAAGTGAGTTATCCAGAAACACAGAGCTAGAAAGTATGAGGCAAAATTTAAAGTCAAGTATTCCTCACTCCAAATGTAGCACTCTATGTACTGTACTATGGAGCTGAATTCTAATCCATGCTCCTAGAGGGAGTACTTATATCAGTATTTTAGAGCCCTTGAAGTATGGATGTATATAGGTCTCAGTGAAAATGATCCTAGAGTTTCAGGCTTAAAGAGCCTCTATCCTTGTTTCATTCTAGGTGTAATAGCAAAGCCTGGATTTAACCTTTCCAAATATTCTAGCAAGTGAAAATCCCTTTTCCAGGACATAGAACTCTCAAGGAGACTGTCTGAGAACCTCCCTTCAAATGTAATCTCACTCAGTTTCTGAAGCAGTCTGAGTCTGCTAATTGTAGATTTATTAGTAATCAGAGTTTCCATGTAATGTGACTCTTCATTGTCGGTTTCTCTCCTAGCTACTTCTGCTGATCGTTTTTATCGAATAGACAGAGCTCAGGTGAGTTTCCTTCAGTATAAAATGATTTTTTATCTGTAAATACATTTTTCCTGTCTCTTCCTATAGACCATTCTGAAAAACTGTGGATGTTCTGGAATGACATATAGTCAGGAACGTGAACCAATAATTCCTTTGCAGACTAGTCTTGCAGATATATTAAAAATCTTAGGTTTATAGCCTTTATAGGACATTTTCAGTGGTTCCATCTGACTCAATGCTTTCTAGCCAAATTCTACCCTCTCCTAAGTGTTTTGTTTTTTGTGTTTTTTTTTTTTTGCCAACACAAGAGAATATAATTACTTATGACAAGTTTTCCTCAGCTCATTGGTAACCATAGATTTTTAAGCAAACCTAATGAAAAAACAGTATTAAAAATAGTCAGAATTTGATCCCTAATGAAACTTTCAGCTGCTTGGCTTTGCATGGATTAGGTTTTGAAAGTTTAGTTAAGTGAGACCGGCATTCCTTTGCTATAGATTCTGTACAAGTTCTATCCAATTGTAATTAAGTTCAGGGAGTGGTGATCCATACTGTTTTGGAGCAGTGCTAGCCTAATGGTGTTGTGGAATGGTGTTTGTGAAAGATCAAGGGTTCAGAATAATTCTTATTCTCTCAGCCCAGCACTACAAAATGAATTGAACAACAGAGAAATTTGGAGTAGATGATGCTACTTGTTGTTCCTCAAGAGATTCTGAAGGGGATAAAATATTTGCTATTTCTTAATCCCTCCATTTATTTGCCCTACATTCCTTCAGCAATCAGTAGGCCAGAATCTCAAAGAAGTTTCAGAACAAACCTATTGCCCTCTAGCTCCTCAGGCCCAGAATGATCATGTCTGGTTCACATCCCCAGTGCCATTTCTGATAGATGAGACTTTCTTTAGCTCCAGAACCCTATCCAAGGTCTTTCTGGACTTAAGAATTCTGATGGGCTAGGACTTAAATACTATTTGACATACTATACTCTGATACTCATATTTCTTAGTAGTTTCTCCAAGATCCTTTGTTCTTTGGTTATTTCAGTCATGTCCAACTTTTTGTGACTACATTTGGGGATTTTTTTTTTCTTTTTGCTGAGGCAATTGGGGTTAAGTGACTTGCCCAGGGTCACACAGCTAGGGAATGTTAAGTGTCTGAGACCAGATTTGAACTCAGGTCCTCCTGACTTCAGGGCTGGTGCTCTAACCACTGCGCCACCTAGCTGCCCCGCATTTGGGGATTTTTTAATAAAGATTTTGGAGTATTGTTTCTTTTCCTTCTCCAGCTCATTTTACATATGAGAAACTAAGACAAATAGGGTTGAATGACTTGCCCAGACTCACACATTTAGGAAGTGTCTTGAGGCTAGATTTAAATTCAGGAAAATGAGTCTTCCTGACTTAAGGCCCAGCACTTTATCTACATACCACTTATGTGCCCTTTCCAAAGTGGTTATTTATGTCCTAATTCACATAGTGGTTTTGGCCCATTCCATATGCACTCTGACAGACCAGGTTTTCTTCTCTTCTAAACTTAGTCAACAAGACCTACCTTAGATATTTAGTAACTGTGTGATTATGGGAGAGTTACTTAGTTTCTCAGACTTAATATTCTTCAACTAGAAAATGAAACACTTTCTATATAAGGCTGTTGTGAGGCTAAAATAAAATGATGTATAAAAGGTACTTTGTAAATTTTAAGGCACTATATAAATATCCATTTTGTTGTTTTAACATCAACAATAATAATAACAGGGATAATAATATTAATAATAATATTTCCTAGGAACATTTGCATTTTGTGATGGAAATTTCACAAGATGAGATTTTTATCCTGGATCCAGATATGGTGGTATCACAGCAAGCAGGGACACCACCAGGGATGCCTGATCTGGTGGTGGAGCAAGCTTCTGGGTGAGTGAGCACTTCTTTACACGTGAGGTCAGTGAAGAAAAACAGCCATGGTGGCTAGTGTCTGTGGTAACTGTGGCTTTTCTGATAGCTTCAAGAACCAAAAGGGGCAATATAGTACATATTGAGATAGCTTAGTTTAGCCAGGAAGTACACATTTCTTTGGTAAAGACCAGCTTCAGATATGGTATCAAAAAAGAAGAGAAAAGAGAATGAGGCAAAAATACATTCTTTCTCAGAGATACAATGAAGTAAGGGTCCCAGGTACTTATAAAGAATAGAGTGAGAAATTTATTAAAAGGGCAGCTAGGATAATGATAATGATGAAAGGAAGGAAAGAAGGAGATAAGGAAGGAGAAGGAAGGGAAAAGGAAGGAAGGAAGGAAGGAAAAATAGGAAGGAAGAATAAAGAAATGAAAGAAGGAAGGAAAAAGGAGGAAAAGAGGGATGAGTCTATTTCATTGGTTGCTTCTAACTTCAATTTTCTAGCATAGCCTAAATTACCTAGCTAGCCTTGGGGTTAGAGAGAACAGGTTAAATGCTATAGATCAGAAGCTAACTTCAAAGAAGTGACTTGCTATCCTTTTCTTCCCCAAGGATGTCAGATTGGTGGAACCCAGCTCTCCGAAAACGCATGCTGAGTGACAGTGGGCTGGGGAAAATATCACCACACTTTGAGGCCTCTGAGAAGAAAGACTTCAGCCACTCACACATGCTACCGTAAGGGTTTTTTATATCTTGCTGGAATATATGTCTTGGTCATTGCTATCACTTGGATGGAGAGAAAATGCCTCTATATTTATTCCCCCTTCTCAATCTCTTCCTACCCTGCATCTATCTGCAAGTCTGCTTTATCTGCCTCTGTCTCTTTGTCTCTCTTTTTATTGTCTATCTGTCTACCTGTCTATGTATCTAACCTTGTCTGTTGTCTGTCTTTCTATCCATTTCTCTATCTAGGTGTCTAGCTAACATTCTGTCTATCTAACTAATTTCTTTCTTTCTATCTAGTTCTCTAATTTTCTATTTATCTAGATTTTTTATCTATCTTTCTGTCTCTGTGTCTGTCTGCCTATCTACCTTTCTGTCTATCTATCTCTATCTAACTTTCTGGTTATTTATCTACTACCTATCTTTCTGTCTATTTATAAATCTAACTTTATGTTTGTCTTCCTGTCTATCTTTATATCTTAGTATTAATGATAGTAGTCATTTTATAACTGTATATATGTATGACATAGTAGAAGGATTTTTTGGTGGTTAGAGAACTGGACTCCAAGTCAACAAATCCTGGGTTCAAGTCCTATTTTTTTTTTTATTTGCAAAACATATGTATGGGTAATTCTTCAACATTAACCCTTACAAAGTTTTCTGTTACAAATTTTCCCCCCTACTCCCCACCCCTCTCCTAGATGGCAGGATATCCACTACATGTTAATTATATTAAAATACTTGACAAGTCGAATATATGTATACATATTTCCACACTTATCATTGTTGTGCAAGAAAAATCATATCTGCAAGAAATAAAAATCAGAGAAAGGAAACACAATGCAAGCAAACATCAGTCGAGAGCATGAAAATGTTATGTTGTGGTCCACATTTCACATCCTGCTCTCTGCGTATATATGGATTTTTTCAGTGAACAATTAGAAGTGGTTTGAAACATTTCATTGTTGAAGAGAGCCATGTCCATCAGAACTGATCATCATATAGTATTGTTGTTGCCGTGTATAATGATCTCCTGGTTTTGCTCATTTCACTCAGCATCAGTTCATACAAGTCTCTCCAGGCCTCTCTGAAATCATCCTGCTGGTCGTTTCTTACAGAACAATAATATTCCATAACATTCATATACCATAATTTATTCAGCCATTCTCCAATTGATGGGCATCCATTCATTTTCCAGTTTCTAGCCATTACAAAAAGGGCTGCCACAAACATTCTTGCACATGTGGGGCCCTTTCCTTCCTTTATGATTTCTTTGAGATATAAGCCCAATAGAAATGCTGCTGGGTCAAAGGGTATGCACAGTTTGATAACTTTTTGAGCAGAGTTCCAAATTGCTCTCCAGAATGGCTGTATCTGTTCACAGTTCCACCAACAATGCATCAGTGTCCCAGCCTTCCCACATCCCCTCCAACATTCATCATTATCTTTTCCTATCATTTTAGCCAATCTGACGGGTGTGTAGTGGTACCTGAGGGTTGTCTTAATTTGCATTTCTCTGATCAATAGTGATTTGGAGCACCTTTTCATATGACTACAAATAGTTTTAATTTCATCCTCTGAAAATTGTCTCTTCATATCCTTTGTCAAGTCCTATTTAAAAAAAAAATATTGGCTGTGTTATCCAGGCAAGTCAATTAGGCACTCTGTTTTCTAGGTTGTTGTCTAAGACTCTTAAGTCACAGAGCACATGCATTTGCTTGGATAGAAGGACCTCCCTCATGAGCCACATGTGGTTGCATGTCTAGTCCCTGTCCTGTGAGATGCTGACCATCCAGTGCTCTCCTTGCATTTTCCCCCATTTTTAGATACCTTCAAAGTGAGTTAAGTGTGACTAACTCCCTCTTGGATGTGTGTTTGATCTTTTCCTTCCTTCTCTCCTTTGGCCAGTTCATCCATTGTTCATCCAAGTGTTCATCCATTGCCTCATACAGATAACATTCACCTCTCTACCTCCCACCATGCAGGCTTCTCAGCTCCAAAACCACATGTTTGCCTAATAGTTTTGTCAGCTCATGAAAGCCAGCACATCCTGAGCCATGCCTTTAACCTTTCTTTCTGATCTAGCACTTTGTATAACAGGAACGTTATTCACATGCCCATGGTCAAGAGTTGTACTGTGAAAGGACCCTGACTTTAACCAAGATGCCATACTTCCTACCTGTGTAATCTTATCTCAAGTCATTTGGGCCTCAGTTTCCTCATTTGTAAAAGAAAAAGAAACTTATAAAAAACATTGGATTTACTTTCACCTTAAGTCTATGATCTATGTCCAAATCATTTATGTTTAAGTATCTAGAGATATTCTGCTAAATGCCATAGGGAAGGAAGCAGGCTTAATTTGCAGCTTGCAGGATGTAGATAGGGCCTAAAATGCCTTAACTTTGAGACAGCATAGCGCTTTACTAAAGGAACTTGTTTGTCATTTACTCTTTCCCTTTCTTTGCATGTAATCTAATTGTGTACTAAGTCCTGACACTTCTACCTGTACACATCTATACACCTTGAGAAGGGTTCATTGTTCACTTTAGCTTGCACTTAAAAATTTTTAAGAATCTTCACTCTTCACGTATTTTACTTCACCATAGAGAAAAGATTGAGCTCCTGCAAATTGCTTTCTTCTGTGGTAAATACTTAACCATAGCCATAATACAGGCCCCCAATATTATTCACCTGAACTTTTGCAATAAGAGCATCTTTACAAGTCTTCTATTTTCACTCCCTCCTTCAAAACTGCTCAAAAACTCTTCAATAGTGTCCTGTTGTCTTTTGAATCAGTTTGGTCTCTTTTGACTGGAATTTAAGGCCCTCCACAACCTGATATTATTTTGCTTTTTCAGCTCTTTTTTTATACCATTCTGTTTCATGCAGTTGTTAAGACAAAATGAATCATTCACTACCATCGTCTTTCCACCACACTGGAAATATGCCCTTCACTCTCCTGTCTGTTTTCTTTTGCTCACACTATCCCTATGTCTGGAACACTTTCTTTCTCTCTATTTCCGCCTATTGAATATTTGTCTAACCCTCAAAACCCAATTCAAATGCCATCTCTTCAATGACACATTTCATGACTTTTTTGTACTTACTAGTTCTATGACCTTGGGCAAATCCCTTTACTTGTCTTAACTGTGGCAATTGAAATAATGTTAAACTGAGACAACAAAGTTCTGAGCATGATCAATTTATTAGCAAAGTTATCTATTTTCAATAAATGGGGTCCAAGAATGTATTTGACAGTCTAGACAACTCTTATGTAGTCATACAGATGAACTCCAGATTAGACAATGACATGAATCTGGTGTAACAAAAGTATATATCACTTCTGAATGGTTAGTGTCAAGGTCACTAACTACAACTTAACATCAGTTTATCAGAAGGTGGACAAATATCCTCTTGAAAGTCTAATAGCTGGCAACTTCTGGGAACTTGCAGTTTATATGTTACTAATTTCCAATGCATTGGAATATAGATCCGAATTTTGTGGCTGGAAAGTCCTGAGGAAATAAATTTCATGGGAAGAGGGTAGTTAAATAGGGAACTATTAACTGTGAGCTTGAGGAATTCAGAGGCACATACAAATAAGGAGAAACTAATATATAATAAATGTATTAAATTTTGATGAAATAAAGGAGTATATCAAAATTTAATATCACATATCAGTTTCTTCATTTATAAAATAAATCTAATAATAGCATCTACTTCACAGTGTTATTGTGAGGATCAAATGAGAAAAAATATGTGAAGATTCTTATAAATCTTACAGTTCTAGCTATTATGATAATTATATTATTATTGATGATGATAATGATGGTGGTGGTGGTGGTGGTGGCAGTAGTGGTGGTGGTGGTGACGTAGGGAAGGATTACGACCTAGTTGTCATGTGTTGTATCTTTCCAAGTATTGAGAATAATTCTCTGCACATGTAACCCATTAGGCATAATACATTTTTATCCAAGTTAATTAAATAAAGCCCAATAGGAACCATAAAAGGAACTTCTGCCCATCTGAATCTTCTTCAACCAGACTGTAATTTTATGCAATATATCATCATGCTCAATAGTATTTTGTAACCTATAAACTTGTCTGCAAAAATTTTTCCAAACCTTTGTAGGCTTAGCAGATGATGAGAAGGATGAATTTGCCTGATTAAAAGGATGAAAGAGTATAGTTCTAGGGTTTATCATTTTTATTACCATTCTCATTTGACCCAGTAGTACTTTTTTTTTCAGGCCTTTCTAAACCTGTAGATATGTGTCTTTATGTAATGGGGAATTTATCTTGGTTGGTTAGAGCATAATATTAATGAAGACAAGTCTGTTACATTTATATCTATTCATTCACAACATTCTCATAAAGTAAGAGTCGGTTTATGATACATTTTGCAATCAGGACCATTTACTATTGAATTCTAAGAAGATTATTTTACGTCTATGGTTCCTATAAACTCACCCTAACTTGTTATTTTTGGATTAGTATGTAGTTCTTCCAGGTTACAGAAAGATGCATAAATAATATTCTGAAGCAACTGTAGTTTAGATATTGAGACTAAACATGAGGCCTAGAGTGTGCCCCAATGATGCTTAGAGGAGGACCATGGAAGAATCTCAATGAATTGCAATTCACTACTATATGTCATTATATGCCCTAGTATTAACTGGTGAGACAAGATCATGCATGGTAAGTAAATGAAGACTCTCAATGATTCCATTGTGTTAAAAGGGAGAGAGGGGGAAAAAAAGAGGCAGGAAATTTAAAACTAATTATTGCATTGACTCAGATAGCACTCTCGCATCCTTGAGGCAAAAAAAAAGAGATTTCATTTTAATTATTCCTCTGCAGGGGATCTTAGTGGGGGCAGCTAAAATACTTTCCCCTCCTAATATTAAGCAGAACCAGTGTGTTAGTTTTCAGGTAGTATTATGATTACTTACATTTCAGGATGATTTTCTCCCTATGGCCTTTTGCTATAAGATTAAAGTTAGTAATACAAGAAAAATCATGAAGAGGTTGATGACTTTAAAGATTTCTCTCTTAACCTAGATTCAGCATGAATTTTAATTCAAAATTATTGTAGAGCAGCCATAGCAACAGAAATTAAAGTCAAACAATAAAAATCCTGCTTTGGTTTAGTGGCAAAGTCTTACATTTGGACAGGGAAATTCATCCCAGACCCATTTCTGACACCAGCTGGGTGATAATAGGCAAACCATTTAACCACCTTTGAGCTTTATTCTTTGCCTCTGTAAAATGTACAGGTTGGAGCCAATGGACTTCCAAACTTTCTTCTATACTTGGAATTTTACAATTTCATGAATTTTGTCTGTGGATGAGACAGTCTGGAGAAGTATCTAGAAGTATGGTGATCTTGGATGGGTTCAAATTTTACCTTTGACACTTAATAACTTTGTGAACATGGAAACATCACTTATTCTCTCTGAGTCTCAGTTTCTTTATTGGTAAACTTTTAATAATATCTGCAGTATCTATTTCATAGGCTGTTGTGATGTTTAAATGAGATCCTATATATAAAGTGACTTGCAAAACCTTAAAGCACTATATAGATATCTGTCCTTGTCAGGAAATGGGATGTTACCTTCTCTTAATGCAACAGTCCAATTCCTAATTTTTCTATTAATAATTATGATAATAGCTTACATTTAATGTCACTTTGAGATTTGGTAAGTGCATCTTATCTTATCCATTCAGTATTGTAAAATTGCTGCTATTATTATACCCATTTTACAGAAGAGGAAACTGAACCTGAGAAAGGTCAAATGATTTGTCAAGTGTCACAAACAAGTACATGCTTAAAGCAGAAAGGGAAATCCCATCTTCCTGGTTTCAAATCCCCTACTCTATCCACTGTGATTTTTATTTGCCACACTAATCTAATCCTGATTGTTACACATTCTTGGGAAGGGATTAATTCTCTTACATTCATTGTACCTCCTATTCAGAGAGACTTGGTTTATACCTAACTGTGTTTTCTGTATTTGTGCATACTGTGCAAACAAAAGCTTGGTATATCAACTTCCATATCAAATTCCTCTGCAAGAGATCTTTAGTGGGGGCAGCTAAAATACTTTCCCCTCCTAATATTAAGCAGAACCAGTGTGCTAGTTTTCAGGTGGTATTATGATTACTTATATTTCAGGATAAAATGCTGTTTCCTTTTAGAAAAACTTTACCTCTTTCATTGGCTCCTGAAGCTTGAACTTCCTTTTCGGGTTTTTCTCATTTGCTTCATCTTTCTCCTCACTCTACATCAAATAAATCACTTGTCTTTAAAGAAATACTTAAGCATATTAGAACAGCTTACTATATCTAGAGAAATTCTTCTTCAAATCCTCCAGGATACAAGGTTGTTTAGTAAGTATAAATAATTCCCACCTAGCTACTTTTTCACCTCAGGAGTTGTTGCCTTCATGGCATTTGGTTATATGCATAGGAGTAGAAAAGGAAGAAGAAGAATAATAGCTAGCACTTATACAGAACTTTCTATGTTCCAGGATCTGCTAAATCCTTTACAAATATTATCCTCATTTGATCCTTATAACCCTGGGAAATAGATACTCTTATTATCTCTGTTTTACCCATAAGGATATAGAGTCAGAGTTTAAGTGACTTGTCCAGAGCTAATAAGTTTCTGAAATCAGATTTGAACTCAGGTCTTTGTAACTCCAGGCCTGGTACCCTATGTACTATAATTACCTAATTGTCCCAGGAAAGCAGAATTGAAGTACTACTCTCCAGGCTTTGGACTATTGAGGAAGCAAGTCATTTATCCCAAATCTTTTAAGACCAAATATGTGAACTAATAGGTGGGAATATGTTGAATTCCTGATTAGATTAAAAATATCTGGGACTCTGATGGAAGCTATGGTTGGTGCAAAGTTTTAACTTTAATATAGCAGGAACTAATGTAATCAAGGACTGAACTGAATTATATTTTATCTTGCATGACAGCTTTTACAATGGTGACCCACTTGCTGTTCCTCAAACAGCAATATTCTATCTCCTGTATCAGTACTTTTACACAACTGTTTCTGAAGCCTCTAATTTTCTCCCGTCTTACCTCTGTCTGAAAATTTTTGACTGCCTCCAAGGCCAAATTCAAGTGCTATTTTCTGTAAGAGGTTTATCCTGATCGCCTGAGTTATACCTTTTCCACCCCCAAATTCCTTTATATGTATATTTATTTACTTATTCGTGTACATGTGTAGTTTCCCCAAGATAGAATGTGATGTCTTTGACTGAGCCATTGTCATCATCACATCCTAGTGTCTAAAACCATGTCTGGCACAAAGAAAGGGCCTAACTAAAGCTTGTTGGATTGAATAATATGGATGTTGCTCTTTTAAGGAACAGAGTCAGCTGAACCCAAATTTCTACCCTTAAGATAGAGGTTATTGTTCTGACAGTGAAAAAAGAATGTTTTGATTACAAATTAGTTAAATATAATATGGGTAGTATATAGAAAGAATGTATATCACCTAGGTTATCTTTGGCTTATTCTCTGCCTAGCTTGTAAGAGGAGCTTCCTAAATACTTATTGCTTACTTGCTTATTTTGGCTATAATTGCTTTCTCAAATAGTTAAATTATCATTTTTGTGGAGATGTGAATTTTTATGTGGGGGCTAGGATTAGAGAATAAAAAACCAGAAAATTTGGAAATTGCCATTTTAGATTTCTACTTTTCTTAGCAAATACTGTCTCAGTAACTTAGCACAGAAGAAACTTTTCTATTCATCTTCCATTCATCTTGAACTGAACAGGCCATCATCATATGATTCATCCCATTGGATGAATTATCCAAAGTGCATTTTCTCTTGTATCTTTTCCTTTCTGTAGAATTGGGGGATTATAGATGTATAATGGTACATATATTGTCAATTCTTTGTCAAATTACTTTTTCAAATTCCATCCCATATTTGTAAATAAAGATAAGTTTTGGAAGAGCCATTTAATATAACACTCAAGAGTAGAGCTTAGGCCTTTCAATTTATCTTCTTTTATTGCACAATATGCTTCTTTTCTCATCATCTTCCTTCTTTTCCCCCTTAAAAATATCTATGCTTGAAACTGAAATCAAGCAATGGTTCTGCAACTTGTAATTTCTACTTGACTGTTTGGGCAGCTAATAACACTTACAACATAACTTTTTGGCTACAAATTGGCATCAGTAGAAATAGATTTGCAAACCATCAAACCATGTATCCAGAGGAGGTTCTCTAGCCTTTTTTCTCCTCCAAAAGCTTTAACTTTATTCTTCCCTTCTTTTCCTGAGTTCATCCTTGTCTATTTTCAGGCTATTTGATAAAGAATTGGTCTTAATGGGAAAAAATAATCATGTTCATTGCAAGGTATCCGGTATTTTACCATGAAGAGAGCCTATTTGGCTACAGTTTGGTTGTGAAATGCCCTTTGAACGTGGAGATCAGATAAGAACTAGGAAGTTAATCTTCTTAGTGGAATGCAAGTTTTACTGGAATGTGTCTCACAGATGAAATCAGTGCTGACAGGATAGAGATAACTGTGCATCTGTTTCTCTGAGATATTTGTCCCTCCAGCCACAAATCTTCTTGGCTAATCACACAGACTGGCAAGATGCAGCTGAGCTGACTTGAATCTTCTTTTTCATCTTTTCTTCCTGCCTCCTCCCAGCTGTTGTTACCATCTTTGTTTAGCCAAGCATGTAATAACAATTTAGCCTGTTTATATTTGCAAATTCCTTTAAGAATATTCTTATTCTCTCTTCTTCCCAACTCCATGAAATAGATCAGTACTTAGTCATAACTGGGAAATAGAGGCATAGAACACTTGCACAACTGGGTTGAAGTCCCATTGTAAATTAGTGGCAGAGTTACAATTAGTAGTCATATATGAGCCAAACTGTCCTATGAATGTCAGTGAATTCCATAGTGTTAGTCATCTGGTGAAAAAAAAAATGACCTAAGACCAAAAGGCCTATATATCCTTATATATCCTTGGTACAATTCATTTATTTTTCACATCCTTGTTTTCTTCATTGTTATTTCTACTTTTTCTATAACCACAATGAGGATTATGGGATTTATAGCCAAGTGATGGAAATTCATTATCCTTGATGCTCAAAAGAGCATTATTAAAATCCTTGCAGATCTTTTCTGTATTTCATGTTTGTTGTCATCTTTCCAGTTTCATCCCTAACTACTTTTATGCTTAAGAGGGGGTTCTTACTAACTTTTCTTAAAGCTGTTTTCCCCTTCATCATTTCTTTACTGTTTTATAAAGCAATGCTGCTCATAATTTTCCAATATCCTTCTCTGTAAGATTTTAAATTGAGTTTATATTCTAAACTTATATTGTCTTTGGCTGCCATAATTCTGTGAATGGCAAATATAAGCCAAGAATTTGTTGACTAAAATATGTTCTTTTAATGGAAGCAGGTGATTTATGTCAGTTAAATTTCTATATGAAAGTGTTTTATTTAGTGTTGATATCCATTTCTCCATCCATTTCCCAGTTTTGGCAATAATAACTTGTTTAATTAGTTTAGGTTAAAGTTGGTTTAATTGCACACTAGGTCTCTTTCTTATTTTTATTCTTTCAACTTTCTACTGACTTTGATATTAGCTATAATAAGTTGGTATCATCGCCAAATGCAAGCAACAAATTCAGGACCAATTCCTTTATGAAAACGAACTTCAATCTATTCATGTCACAATTATGTGACATTATTCAGAATTCAGAAAGGCAGTATAGCATAAGGCATAAAGAGATGACTTAGTAGGTTTAAATCCTGCCCAGATTGATACAGGCTATGTGACCCTTGGCAAGTCATTTAACTTCTCAGTGCCCTAGACAACTAACTCTCTAAGACTGTAAATTGAAGAGAAGATGCCCACTTGTTGGTTAAAGAGAATTTCTTTACCTGAGAGCTACAGCAAGAAAATCACAAGTCCATTTGTCATTCCTATGTAGGGTTTGCCATATACAGTGATTTTAAAAAATATTTTCTCAAAGGAATTATAATGAATAAGCAAGAGGCTTCTCTATGTTTGACTTCTATCTTTTCTTACTACTGAAATATGTTTTCATTATATTTTGGCCATATTCACCTATGCCCATCTTTTCATTGAAGTCACTGAGCATCATATATGTTGATTTAATGTGGAGGATCTTATAATTTCTTTGTAAACTTTCTCTATATATTCATTCTGCATGTTGTTTTTGACAAATACTTCAAGTACTGCAATGATGCTCAAATGTTCTACAAATTCAAGATGATCAAATGTCCTATAAATTTTATTTCTTATTGCTTTTGCATGAATAAGACAACCACATTTTTCAATTCCTTCATTTGCCTCTCCAAGGAAAACCTATGAACTATCTTTCAATTTCATTGTGACTTCTTTCTGTCTTCTGATTTTATTTAATATATAGTGAAAATGTCAAGATTGTTAAGATTCAGTTCCCCTAGTAGTACACCCATTCCTTAATTGTTGGACAACAGCTTCACAAGTAGAGCGTAAGAGGTAAAACGGATGTTTGTAGATGTTATTGGTGTGATTCTTAATACCCATATTGTCTTTTTCCAATAGTTCGTCACTTTCAGTGCAAAAGTGAGAAGGGGCCACAAAAGTCTCAGTATCATTTTTAATTATTTCATAGGTAATGGCCAAGAAATTCATCATTAATTGGGCAGTCTATATTTTTTTTTCGGTATCTCTGTACTTAATTAGGCTAATCCTTGAAAAGCAGAAGTATGCTGTTGCAAGAACTTTAGTCAAAGCCTTTCTAGCTTTAAAGAAACTATGAAAGATTGTGCTCTGTTAACATAAAACTTGAAAATCTAGGTGTCCGTTTCATACCATAATGAGGTATGAGAATAGGGCTTTATGGATAACTCGTCATATTGATGGTTAATGGAGAAAAAGTATTCAGTCCACATAATGCTATACTCTTTTTTTCCCCCTGAAGCAATTGGGGTTGACTTGCCCAGGATCACACAGCTAGGAGGTGTTAAGTGTCTGAGATCATATTTGAACTCAGGTCCTCCTGACTTCAGGGCTAGTGCTGTATCCACCGTGCCACCTAGCTGCCCCGGTAATGCTATACTCTTGAAATAAAATCTTTTCTTACATTGTGTTTCCTTTATCTGATATATCGTTTGTATAGATAAGATTTTTCTTGTACAACAATGAGTTTGGAAATATGTATACATATATTCGATTTGCCAATATTTTAACATAATTAACATGTAGTGGATATCCTGCCATCTAGGGGAAGGGTGGGGAGTTGGGGGGAAAAATTTGTAACGGAAAGCTATGTAAGGGTTATTGTTGAAGAATTACCCACACATATGTTATGCAAATAAAAAAAATTGATAAAAAAAGAAATAAAATCTTTTCAAAATGTAAAAAAGTGTTATTGTATAATCTGAAAAGTAATAGTAATGCCTACACTCATAATTTTTACACAAGTCAGATTTAATTGCAATGGGGTACTGGGGGAGGTAGAAAGTAGAAGAGCAAGAAGTCTATCATTAGTGCAGTTTAGGAATAAAGGCCACATGCAAAGTTATTATTATAATTGCTCTTTTTACATAGCTAACTTTATACTCATCATCTATCCTAATGAACATATATGTATATACTTTAAAGAGCATTCATATTCGGCTTTGGAGCCCACTTTCATATTTCCTTTTATTGTCTTTGCCTGATCTAAAAATTCCCTATACATCAAACTAAGTAACCAAGATATGACTCTGGTGGAAAATTGAAATTAATTTCCTTAATGGCACCAAAACTACATAAGCATTATTGAAGGGTAGGGTGAGGATAGAACCACCGAAGGAGAAAGTGAGAGCTCTTTTTTTTCCATTTTAGATAAATAAATCAGTTTCTTTGTATTTCATTAATAAAATGTTTGTTTTGAGAAGGGCCAATCCTTCTTTCTCTGAAGAACCCACAATGTATTGGGATGTTCTTTGAATCTCAGTAAAAGAAAGAATGCAATCTAAGCACATGGGAAATAGGGGGAAAGCCAAATGAAGAATAAAGATGGACTTTCTGGAAAGAATAGTATCCTTGATCTTCCTTGGCCACCCTGCTATACTAGGTCAACGCACAGGCTGAACATTGTGAAATATCTGGAAAATCCATGCAGAAAGGCTGTCTTTGCTTGAATTACCTAATAACTGGCCTTAACTCCAGGATTTACTGGCCAAAAGAGGAGTAGAGAAACCTATTAAGAGATTGCTGGAGTGCCTATAAACGATAAAGCAAGAAGAGATTGGTCCTCCCCTCCTAACACGTTCTGTCACCTGTCTGAGTGCTTTAAGAGAAACTAAAAAGGAAGGTCATGGAGCCTCATGTGACAAGACCACTTACATATCATTCTATAGGAAATAGAAATATGATGCATGTCCCTAAATAGTAAGAAATCAGGGAGAGTTATGTGAAATGTTGAAGGTAAGGGTACTACTAGAGTTCAATCTTATTTTCATGTGGCTCATCTGAAATCAGGGTGATTGCCTGTAAACTGTGTATCTAAACCTTGCAACCCAGCCCTGAGAGAACCACCAAGAGTTAGCAGCAAAGGAACCAGTACAATCTACCCACATGTACCAAGCAAGCTGTTTCTTCTTAAACCAAGTAAACAAGAAATCTTCTCCCTGGGGACATTATAATTCCATCAGTTAGGTAGAAATAGGAGGAAGCAGGAGTGTGAAAATAGCCTAAATAGGTAGCACTGTCAGAATGTGGCATCTGGGAAAGCATTGTTTATATCTCTGAGGCTTTAGTCTCAATCTGGCCTTGAAATGGAGGCAGGGACAGATAGACATCATGCTAAATTTGTGAGGGCTCTTAAACTGATGAGAGTCAAGATATGAGATAGTGATTAGAACATTAGATTTGGGCTCAGGAACTCCTAGATTTGAACACTGCCTCAGATACTTATTAGCTATGGGACATTGAGCAAGTTACTTAAATTAACCTCTTAGGCTCTGTTTTCTTATTTTTAAAATATGGGAATTGGATTCAGTGAACTCTAAGATTTTCTCCAACCCTAAATCTTTCATTCTACGAGCATTTAAAAAAAATCTGGATAGGCAACAAAGTGAGTTGTGATCATGAGTTCCACTAAGTTGCAGACATCTACATCCATTCACACAGACCTCTTCTGGGCAACCCAGCTAAACCTGGTTTCATCTTTTAAGAGACTTCCTGGGCTTTTGTGTGTATCACTTGGTCCTGTTTTCCCCTGCCAGGTTATGTCCATAGTCCAAAAGCCTAGTGCATTTAGGGTTGGGGAAATGAAAGAGGAAGGAGAAGGAAAACCTGTAGCATGGAGCTCCAAAAAAACATTTTCTCCTAGAGGATGTCATTGAAGAATTATACAAACTTCACTATTCCCAGCTACTTTTCTAACACATACACACATACATACAACACACTTGATTTTTTCCAGCAGAATTTGCATTTTAAATCAAATGAATCTTTAATTAGTTGAATAAGTAGTAAAGGTTGTTTTTTGGGGGGGTAGGGAGTAGAAGTTGGGGAGGATGAGAAGCAGGGAAGGAGGGAATACAGGAGAAGAAAGCAGGAAGCATACCTAACATTCGTATTTCTTGTCCAACTGATCCTACTTATATGGCTAGCCATAAAGAAGCAACAGGCAGAAGAGAATAGAACATATATGTAGGAGGAAGAGAATAGAATGATCCTTAACTCTGTTTCAGTAGTTGAGAGTGGAATGTTGGGGGGACAAAAGGGAGGTGATAGGGAACTAAGGTAAGAAGGAATCTGTTGGGGGCAGCTAGATATAGTGCAATGGATAGAGCTCAGTCCCTGGAGTCAGGAGGATCTGAGTTCAAATATAACCTCAGATACTTATCACTCCTTAGCTGTGTGACCCTGGGCAAGTCACTTTACACTAATTGCTCTGCAAAAAAAAATAAATTTTGCTTTTTTGTTTTTAAAAGAAGTAAGCTATTCTATAGTCCCATCTGAACATGTTCTGGATACATATTTCAGGGGGACTTAGGTTTTGGGGATTTTTTTTCTATTAGGAATTCTAGGAGTGAGGCACAAACTCTCCATTGGGCTCCCTAATCAATCCCAGAATTAAACCTCCCCAGCTCTCTTTCTTATAGAAGATGAACATTATTATTTTTATTTTTTATTAAAGCTTTTTATTTATAGAACATATGAATAATTTTTCAACATTGACATTTGCAAAATTTTCTGTTCCAAATTTTTCCTTCCTTCCCCCCACTCCCTCCCCTAGATGGCAGATAGTCTAATACATGTTAAAATATATGATAAATCCAATATATGTATGCATATCTATACAGTTATCTTGCAGCAAAAGAAAAATCAGATCTAGAAAGAGAAAGAAAAAAAAAACTAAGAAGAAAAACAAAATGCAAGCAAACATCAACAGAAAGCATTAAAATGCTATGTTGTGGTCCACACTCAGTTTCCATGGTCGTCTCTCTGGGTGTATAGGCTTTCTTCATCACTGAACAATAGAAATTGGTTTGAATCACCTCATTGTTGAAGAGAGCTATGTCCGTCAGAATTGATCATCACATAGTATTGTTGTTGCTGGGTATAATGATCTCCTGGTTCTGCTCATTTCACTTAGCATCAGTTCATGTAGGTCTCTCCAGGCCTTTCTGAAACCATCTTGTTGATCGTTTCTTACAGAACAATAATATTCCATAACATTCATATACCATAATTTATTCAGCCATTCTCCAATGGGCATCCACTCAGTTTCCATTTTTTTGTCACTACAAAAAGGGCTACCATAAATATTTTTGCACATATGGGTCCCTTTCCCTCCTTTAAGATTTCTTTGGGATATAAGCCCGGTAGAAACACTGCTGGGTCAAAGGGTATGCACATTTTGATACTTTTTTGAGCATAGTTCCAAATTGCTTTCCAGAATGATTGGATCTGTTCACAGTTCCACCAACAATGTATCAGTGTCCCAATTTCCCCACATCCCCTCAAACATTCATCATTTTCTTTTCCTGTCATCTTAGCCAATCTGATAGGTGTGTTGTAGTATCTCAGAGTTGTCTTAATTTGCATTTCTCTAATCAATTGTGATTTGGAGCACTTTTTCATATGACTAGAAATATTCGTTTCAATTTCTTCATCTGAAAATTGTCTGTGCATATCCTTTGACCACTAATCAATTGGAGAATGGCTTAAATTCTTATAAATTTGACTTAATTGTCTATATCTTTTAGAAACGAGGCCTTTATCAGAACCCTTAAGTGTAAAGATGATTTCCTATTTTATTGTTTCCCTTCTAATCTTGTCTGCATTAGTTTTCTTTGTACAAAAACTTTTTAACTTGATATAATCAAAATGATCCATTTTTTGATTAATAATGATCTCTAGTTCTTCTTTGGTCAGAAATTCCTTCCTCTTTCACAAATCTGAGAGAGAAACTATTCTATTTTTTCTAATTTGTTTATACTATCATTCTTTATGTCTAGATCATGCACCCATTTCAATCTTATCTTGTTATATGGTGTTAGGTGTGGATCAATTCCTAGTTTCTTCCATACTAGTTTCTAATTTTCCCAGCAGTTTTTGTCAAATAGTGAGTTCTTATCCCAAAAGTTGGGGTCTTTGGGTTTGTCAAATACTAGATTGCTATAGTCATTGACTATTTTGTCCTGTGAATCTAACCTATTTCACTGATCAATTACTCTGTTTCTTGCCAGTACCAAATGGTTTTGATGGCTGCTGCTTTATAATATAATTTTAGATCTGGCACAACTAAAGGCGAACATTAGAAGTCAATTTCTGTTCTGGTCCTCTTTCTATGGCTAGCTGTTACTAGATTCCTGAATCCCTGGACACATGTTCATCCTGAAAGAGAAGCAGGGAACCCCGTCCACCTGTATCTTCGGATTTCAGATCCAGGAGTTTTTGGTCAATTTCCTACCATCCCCTGTTCTGTCCTTCCTTCTCTTTGGCCAAGCAAAGGAATGTTTGATTTGACTGTGTAAACTACAGTTATATTTAGTACCTAAAAATAAGAATTCTGCATAAAATCATATATGTTAGAGTGATTTTATTATAAGTTTTATTTGAATATACCACTAAACTGCTCATGTTTGCTTCTTAAACTGCTGCTGATTTAGCATGGACATTCACTCACAGTCTTAACGAATCCTGATGAGTCACCCTGACGACTCTTGGCTAGAGTTTCAGAGATTCAATAGAGAACAAGCCAGTGGCCCAGCTTAATTATAAAGGGGGCATATTCGCTGGTTTCCTGCAGGTGATAGCCGTCAGCTAAAATGTAAAATAATCCAACTTGCCTTTTCTTTATTCTTCCCCCTTTTAAAAAACAAGTCTGCTATGTGTCCTCCAATGAACAGTCACCTCCTCTATGCATGACTTAATTTCTATATTTCTAGTGTGATTTTTTTTCCTCCTTATTTCCTTCTCCGAAATGCTTCATTCTCTTCTTAAACAACTGGTATTTTTTATTGTCATAGGTGAAAATAAATAGGTCAGATAGGATTTTGCTTTTTTTCAAGTACACCATGAATTCAACTTCTCTGTATTTTTTTTCTCTCTGCCTTTTTTTGTCCTTTCCCAGACCCTACAATTACTATCTACCTACCACTTGGTTCCCTTGGTATTTCCCCTGTCACGTGGGGAAAGTCCTCTAGGTGGCAGTAAAATTCCAAATTCAGGTCGCTATGTCTCTTCAGTATGGCAATTGAAGGAAATGGGAGGAAGGTGGATAGGAGAAATTAAAAAAAAAAAAAATTAAAACTAAGTGGTGAGAAAGTTCTGTTTTAAAAAATGAAATACATTGAAAGAGATTATAGTATTTTGATATTATTGTTAAACAAAACTAAGGCAGGTGATATTAGTTTTATTTCTTGTGTTCCTTTGGTGTCTCTTTTGCTGGGAATAGGGATATTTGGGGATCTGGAAAATAGGAAAAAATGATAAATAAGGGATTCATCAAATATTTACATGCTAGTAAAATTATAAAGTAAAGTCAAAATTATTTACATAAAACAAACAATGACTTGGAATCTGATTCTCCCCTTTTCTGCATATACACACACACACACACACACAAACACACACACACATACACACACAAATGCTAATACTACTCTGCTTCTCTTGTCTCTTAAACTTCCTTCTCTTTTTTCATCCTCTTTTCCTTCTTCTTGCTGATATTGAATGTTACCTTTGAGCCTATTTGGCAATCCCTGAATGGTTTCAGACCTTTGAATGGAGATGTGGTCTGTCTTTCTTTTATTTGAATGGGACTTTGTGTGGTTGCTGTAACTTTTATCTTTTTTTTTCTTTAACTGTACTGTTTTGTCCATTGTCTTAAGAGGGAAAGATTCATAGATTATTTGTAATTATGAAAGAAACAAACCAACAAAGAAAAGACTGTGTGGTTGATGAGAATTCTCAGCCCTAGGGAATCTTTCATTGGGCCTCCCCTAACCAGACCAACCAGAAAGAATGGAGGTATCTTTGAAGATAATACATGGCCCCTTGATTCCTGCTGCTATTTCACTCTCAAAAATCTCAAATTGGTGTCATAGGTTTTGTTGTATTGTTACTCTAAGACCAGCTATGTCAAGTCGTTATAGGGGCAGAGCATTTGCTCTGAGGGAATCTTGTAGCTATCTCACAGGAAGGAAATTAGCCATGGTTATGCTTTTAAATCATTCAGAATTATTTAAACCTATATCCCATTTGGATTGGCTAAAAATTCTTCACACATCACTAGTTTGTGAAAACCAATTGATTTAGTTTAGCACTGCAATTTCAACGTAAAATGGAATTGAAATAAATACTGAGTATTTGACATATAGGAAAGGTGAAGCATGTAGGGAGAGAATTGACAGAAGGAAAAACAAGCTGAAGTGATTCTGCTCCTTCATGGAAAAACTGAAAGAATCCTAGTAGGCTATACATGGAGGACTTCAATTTTCACAGTTGTTAACAAAGTCAAGGAAGGGAATTTGGAAACTACCTCCATGTTAACAGATTTGAGAAAGCATGGGAAATTTGGGAATATGGGCTGTGTGAGAAAGGAGATCCTCATAGAAAAAAGAGTAACCCCACCCCTATTCACAAGTCCAATGAAAAACGGCCAGCTCTATCAGCACTATCATTTAGCAATTAAATGAGTTTAATTCAGCAATGGAGGTCACTGGTAGTCAATCAATAAATATTTATTAAGTGCCTGTTATGTTCCAGATACACAAAAAAGGCAAAAAAATAATATATATATATATATCCCCTGTCCTTCAGGAGCTTATAGTCTAATGGGAGAGACAAGAAGCAAACAAATATGTACAAACAAGCTAACTCTAGAATAGTAAGTAAATAAGAGAAGAAAGGCATTAGAATTAAGAGGGATTGGGAAAGAAAGACTTCCTGTAGAAGATAGGATTTTAATTGGGACTTAAAGGAAACCAGGGAAATAAGTAGGTAGAGATGAGGAGGGAGAACATTCTAGGCATGGGGAATAACCATAGAAAATCCTGGAGCTAAAAAATGGGATCTTTTTTTGTGGGAAAGTAAGAAAGTGATTGTATCAAAGAGTCCATGTTGGGAAATAAGTATGAATATTAGAAAGTTAGAAGGGAAGGACATGTTGCAAAGGATTCTAAACAAAAACCAGTAGATTTCATATTTCATTTGGGACACAATAGGGAACTGTTGGAATTTATTAAGTTGGGGGATTGATATGGTCAGACCAGCTCTTTAGGAAAATCACTTTGGTGGCTGAATAGAGGATGGATTGAAATGAGGAAAGATGAGGCAAGCATACACACAAGGAGATTATTGCAACAGTTCAGGAGTAAGGTGATGAGGGCATGGACCAAAATGATAGCAGTGTTAGAGAAGAGAAAGGGGCAAATTTGAAAAAATATTGCAAATGTGAAATTGACAAACTTTTGAACATGGAGTCTGAAACATAATGAAGAGTTAAAGATGACACCTACATTGTGATTCTGAGGGGTTGGTTTTTGCCCTTTTTAGTAATAGGGAAGTTCTGCCTGAGGTGCTAAGGGTTTAAGGAAAGAGATAACAAATTCAATTTTATGCATGTTGAGTTTTAAGATATCTACTAGATATCCAATCTGAGATTTCTGAAAAACAGTTGGAAATAAATGCAAGGTCAGCAGAAAGGTTAGGACAAAATAAATATATTTGAGCATCATCAGCATAGATGTGATAATTAAATCCATGGAGGTTGCATAGAAAGAATGCTAAGCAAAGAGGAGCTAAAGCTAAATGCTAAGCATTTAGGAGCATTTTGAGAAAACCTAGAATCATAGGTTTGGAGCTAGAAGGAACCTTAACAGACCAATTAATTCAAACCCCCATTTTAGAAATGAGGAAATTAAAGCTCAGAAAGCTCAATTGATTTACCTAAGTAAAGTCACATAGGTAGTAAATGTCAGAGGGAGAATTTAAACCCAATTGCTCAGACTCCAAAGTTAGAGTTTATGGTAAGGCTTTACAGTATGTAAATTTCAGTACTTCAAGGAATAGTAACTCACATTTTCATTTGTATTCACATATCAATAAGCAACAGAGTGTAAGGTTCCAAATACATTGAATGGATCCTTCATGGAGAATTTGTGAGAATATATGAAAGGAAGACATTTCACATTAGAAAGGCATTAAGGCTACATTATAGAAGTATTCACATTCCTTAAATATCAGATCCAATAAAGGACACATGACATTGAAGTACAGAAATATTAGATCTAATGAAAGATGACTGATTACCTTAGGTATACATAAGGGAGATTTATGATTGTTTTACTCCAAACCTTTTGGGAGTAAAGGAGAAAAAGATCAGAAGAGGCTGTTTGAGTTGTAACAGTACATAGGGAGGTTCTGTACTATTGCCAAAGAAAAATCTATTTTTTCCCAGAGGAACTGATGGTAGATTAATCTCTCTTTTGATTTTCATTTTTGGTGTATAATTGGGGATTTCTAATTTATTTTTTCTAGTTTTTTTTAATTGCATGTCTAATCCATGATCTGCTTTGTCTCTCTTTTACTGATGTAGATGTTTAGAGAGATAAATTTTCTTTTAAGGACTTCCACAACCCTTTATTGAATGTAATTTTTATTGTATTATGGTCTGAAAAGAATGCATTTAATATTTTTATTTTTCTGAATCTGGTAATGATTTTATGCCCTAATACATGATTAGTTTTTTTTTTTTTAGAAGAAAACACCATGTACAGCTGTGAATAAAAGCTATACTGTTTTTTATTCCTATTCAGTTTCCTTTAAAGGTCTATCATACTAACTTTTCTCTGATTCTATTCATCTGCTTACCTTCATTCTTATTTATTTTATATTTAGATTTATCAAGCTCTGAGAGGGAAAGTTGAGATTCCCCACCAGTATAGTTTTATTGTCTATTTCCTCTTGTAATTCATTTAACTTTTCCTTTAAGAATTTGCACACTTCTTTTATGTGAAACAATTTTTCCATTCTTCCTATCTCTTGCCTCTTCTTCCAGGTCATCCTTTTTTTGCCTATCCATTTTAAGTCATCATCCCAATATAACTGATTCACTTCCATGCTCTCTTAATATATAAAATCCTTCTCACTGCCTTAATAATAATAAAGTTCTTAAATGTTACATGTATAATCTCTCCATAGACAAAGGTAAATAGTTTAATCTTATTGAGTACTTTATAGTTTCTCTTTCATGTTTACTTTTTTATACCTCTTGAGTCTTGTATTTGGACTAAAATTTTCCTGGTCTTTTCATCAGGAATGATTGCAAGTCCTCTATTTCATAAAATATCCATCCCACCTTTCTTGGTAGATTATTTTTGGTTGTAATAACAGCTTTTTTGAAAATACCATATTCCAAGTCCTCCACATCTTTAATATCTTGTGTGTACCTCCCTTTGGTTCCATGATATTAGAATACTTTCTGATTACTTGAAGTATTTTCCTTTTGACCTGGAATTTGTCTATAATATTTATGGGAGTTTTTAATTTGGTATCTCTTTCTGGTGATCAGTGGGTTCTTTTTTTTTTTTTTAATAAAGCTTTTTATTTGCAAAACATATGAGTGACCTTTCAACATTGACCTTTGCAAAAAAACTTTTTTTTTTCCCAAGCTTTTCCTTTCCCTCCCCCCGCCCCCCACCCCTAGATGACAGGTAATCTAATACATGCTAAATAGGATAAATTATATGAAAAATACAATACATGTATACATATCTATACAGTTATCTTACTGCACAAGAAACATCAGATCTAGAAAGAGAAGAAGAAAAAAAACAACCTAAGAAGGAAAACAGAATGCATGGAAATATTCAC
>JAJPUD010000159.1:128887-158342 GCA_023553655.1 Myrmecobius fasciatus | reverse complement strand
CTTTCTTTCTTTCTTTCTTTCTTTCTTTTTTGCTGAGGCAATTGGGACCAAGTGACTTACCCAGGGTCACACAACTAGGAAGTGTAAAGTGTCTGAAGTCAAATTTGAACTCATGTCCTCCTGACTTCAGAGCTGATGTTCTATCCACTGCTCCACCTACTTGCCCCTGATAATTCCTTAATATATGATGTCTAGACTTTTTTTCTGATCATGACTTTCAAGCAGTCCAATAATCATTAAATTATCTCTCCTTGATCTATCTTTTTTCCTGAGGCAATTGGGGTTAAGTGATGCTCGGGGTCATATAGCCAGGAAGTGTTAAGTGTTTATTTAAGGCCAGATTTGAATTTAGATCCTCCTGATTTAAGGAATGGTGCTCTATCCACTACACCAACTAGCTGCCCCTCTTGATCTATCCATGTAAGTTTTTCAGTGAAATGTTTTACATTTCCTTCTATTTTTTTAAACTTTTTGGCTTTCTTTTATTGTTTCTTGATGTTTCACAGAGCCATTAGCTTCCACTTTTTGAATTCTAATTTTTTAAGGAATTATGTTATTCGGTGGCTTTTGAACCGCTTTTCCTATTTGCCCAATTCTGCTTTTCAATTAGTTATTTTCATCAGTGAAGTTTTATAACTATTTTTTCTTTTTGGGTGGGTTGTAGAGAGGTTGAATATCTTTTATTATTTTTTCCCTTTAAAAATGGGAAATTTACTTTATGTGCACAGATAATATGACCAGTCCAACTGAAAAAGGCACATAAAGGACAAAGGGTACCAATGAGGTGTTTAGCTTCTGTATTTACAGTATGATATAAAGAAATTAAAAAGATACTCAAAATAAACAAATGTTCTTGCTTATGTTGGATATATATATATATATATAATATATATGTAATATATGCTTATGTTGGATATATATATGTGTATATCATATATACACATATATACTTATATATGTTTGTGTATGTATGTATATATATATATATGTATATATATATATATATATATATGGAGGGGGGAGACAGAGATAGACACACACACAGAGATATTTCATAGATAAATATTTTCTTGTTTCCAAAGGTGAGAAATATAAGCAAACTCATACATATTATTTACTACATAGCTTATGAAAAATCTATACAGTTCAGTGACTATAAATATAGAATATAACGGTATCTGTTATGGAAGAGCCATGTAAAAGGTCAGGGTAAGTATCCATATGACCCCAAAATGTATGACATAGGATTTGTGTAATAGGCTGGTTTTTCCTTCTTCCTCAACTTATAATTTCCCTTCCTACATTCTCTTTGTAGCTAAGAGATTGTTGGTAGAACCTAGTTAAATAGAATAAGATAGGAATTTTAAAATGTGTGTGTTAGAAGAAAGAGATGTATGTACTTAGTATAAATTCAAATGGAGATTATTCTGTCTTAGAAGGAGCACCCATGAAAAGCAGAGAGAGGGTATCTGAGCTGTTAGACTGCTGATCTCAATTGATCTTGTTGACCATTCTTGACCCTAGGCCAAGTTATGTTGACTCTAGGAAAAAGTTAATTCTTATACCTAGAGATTTTGTAGGGGATTTCATTGGACTTTTCCTGATCTTGATCCATTTTGCAGCATTTATTGCAGTGGCAACTCCAAGGTCATTTACACTGGGACTAGCTAATGTAGTCAAGATAGTAATATTTGTGGTGACAATGTTGGATCCCAAGGGCTAAAGAGTAAGCTGTCTCAAGGTTGTTCACACAAATGACAGTCAGAGGATGGATTGCAGAAGTGAACACAGAGATACCAATAAAAGTCATCCTATTGCCTACAAAAATGATGTGAAGGGAAAAGCAAAGTCTGTATTGATGGTCTTCTTAATTACTACAATAACTTGTCTCTTGAGCATGTAGTTAAGGACCTTGAAAAACAAGGGCTTAGGACCAACAAGGAGGTTAAAAGAGAGTCCAATACCCAGATATGAGAGGTTGATAGCTTTGCACTTTGCAGTTTTATCTCTTTGGTCCAGCAGAGACTAGGGGAGAAAAAATTTTCTGGTTAAGGAAGAGTAACGTTGCATACAGTCAATTTAAAAAGGTTTTTACAAAGCCTTTAACAGTCTCCTGTTTTTTGCTGCCTCATTTCCTATAGCAATTTCACCTGTGACTTTTTTATCCAGCTGCATGATGAGTTTTATAAAGGAACATATGATGACTTTCAGCGATTTGGAGGCTTCATACCTATTCTTGATATTAAAGAATTTCACTATGACATTGGTGAGGTGGTAGAGATTTCCTGTGATCACCTCCACATGTAGCAGCACCAGCATTAACAACCAGTTAGAAAAAACAAAAACCATGAACAGTAAATCTTGCAAAAGCCCTTCTAAATTCATCTCTGATTCCAGTCTGTATAAGGATCACCACTATATTATTGACTAAAGTCCCAATATTAACTCCTCTGATAATGGGGATTTCTGCCTTTATTGAAAAAAGTGAAGAGGACATGGGCAGAGAATGATAGATGCGGATGTGCTGAAACTTTACACCATGACAGAAATTAGCATGCAAATCACCATGCCAGGCATAGGGTTGTTCAACACTGAACCATCACACAAAATCTCCTTAGCCATTTTTCATCTATCCAGCTGTAAAGCACTGCTAAGAATGTCTAAGGAATTGACAGGAAAGTAGAGAAATCCCAGGAGAAAAATCATTTTTAGGAACCTTTGAAAGACAGCTTTTCCTTATGATATATCTTTCTGATTACTTAATCTCTAAGTCCTTAAAGTTAGGCATGTCCTTGTGGTCTTTTTCTCCCACAAGCTCGTTAACCAGTGCTATAGTAGAGTAAGGTGGCAGATGTTCTATCTTGCTTTCAGAGACAAGGGAATTATTGTTGGAGATGGGGGAGTGTTCCTTTATCTTTCTCAGACATAGTGGATTGTTGTATGAGGGTGTCTTTGATGGATTTATTAGGATCAAAGTGAAAGTTTCTCAATTTAAGTCAAGTTACCATGAACCACCATCCATGTAGTAAATCCCTGCTATATTTACCATGCAAAGCAGCGCAGAGCAGGGCATGGAAGAAGAGAGCAATCTGATAGCCAGGTGAAAACTTCCCACTGACTCTTACACTCTCAGTTTCTCAGATATCACAGATCATTCTCATTACATTCATAAGCTTTCCCAGAGGAGCTATGAATACAAGCCTATGCCACTGACAATTTTAGAGGCTCTGAATGTTTTGTGGCCACCCTTAGTCTTTTGTCAGGACTTAGAAAGTTCCTTCTAAAGAAGGGATAGAAAATGCACCATGATTCTCAGCCTCTTTTCCTGTACTTTTTTTCTATTTGGCAAATTCTGTTTTTTTTAATTTTTTTTTTATTTGCAAAACATATGTATGGGTAATTCTTCAACATTAACCCTTACATAGTTTTCTGTTAAAAATTCCCCCCCACACTCCCCACCCCTCCCCTAGATGGCAGGATATCCACTACATGTCAATTATTTTAAAATACTTTACAAATTGAATATATGAATACATATTTCCACACCTATCATTATTGTGCAAGAAAAAACATATCTACATGAAAGACATATCCGATAAAGGAAACACAATGCAAGCAAACATCAATTGAGAGTATGAGAATGTTATGTTGTGGTCTACATTTCACATCCCTCTCTCTGGGTATATATGGCTTTCTTCAGTGAACAATTGGAAGTGGTTTGAAACATTTCATTGTTGAAGAGAGCCATGTTCATCAGAATTGATCGTCATATAGTATTGTTGTTGCTGTATATAATGATCTCCTGGTGCTGCTCATTTCACTCAGCATCAGTCCATGTAAATCTCTCCAGGCCTCTCTGAAATCATCCTGCTGGTCGTTTCTTACAGAACAATAATATTCCATAATATTCATATACCATAATTTATTCAGCCATTCTCCAATTGAAGGGCATCTATTCAGTTTCCAGTTTCTAGCCACTACAAAAAGGGCTGCCACAAACATTCTTGCACATGTGGGACCCTTTCCTTCCTTTATGATTTCTTTGGGATATAAGCCCAATAGAAATGCTGCTGGGTCAAAGGATATGCAAAGTTTGATAACTTTTTGAGCATAGCTCCAAATTGCTCTCCAGAATGGCTGGATCCGTTCACAGCTCCACCAACAATGCATCAGTGTCCCAGTTTTCCCACATCCCCTCCAACATTCATCATTAACTTTTCCTGTCATTTTAGCCAATCTGACAGGTGTGTAGTGGTACCTCAGGGTTGTCTTAATTTGCATTTCTCTGATCAATAGTGATTTGGAGCACCTTTTCATATGACTACAAATAGTTTTAATTTTATCCTCTGAAAATTGTCTGTTCATATTCTTTCACCATTTATCGATTGGAGAGTGGCTTGAATTCTTATAAATATGAGACAGTTCTCTATATATTTTAGAGATGAGACCTTTATCAGAACCCTTAAATGTAAAGATGATTTCCCAATTTATTGCTTCCCTCCTAATCTTGACTGCAATGGTTTTGTTTGTACAAAAACTTTTTAACTTAATATAGTCAAAGTTATCTATCTGGTTTTCAATTAAGAGTTCCAGTTCTTCTTTGGACATAAATTTATTCCATCTCCATAGGTCTGATAGGTAAACTATATTACGTTCTTCTAATTTACTTATAATATCACTCTTTATATCCAGATCATGAAACCATTTAGATCTTATCTTGGTATATGGTGTTAGATTTGGATCAAGCCCTAATTTCTTCCACACTAGTTTCCAATTTTCCCAGCAGTTTTTGTCAAATAGTGAGTACTTATTCCAGAAGCTGAGGTCTTTGGGTTTATCAAAGACTAAATTGCTATAGTTATTGCCTAGTTTGTCTTGTGATTCTATCCTATTCCACTGATTGACTACTCTATTTCTTAGCCAGTACCAAATGGTTTTGATGACCGCTGCTTTGTAATATAGTTTTAGAGCTGGTATAACAAGTCCACCATCATCAGCCTTTTTTTCATCAATTCTCTTGAAACTCTTGACCTTTTGTTCTTCCAAATGAATTTTGCTACTATTTTTTCTAGATCTGTAAAATAATTTCTTGGGAGTTTGATTGGTATGGCACTGAATAAGTAAACTAGTTTGGGTAGTATTGTCATTTTTATTATATTCACTCAGCCTACCCATGAGCATTTTATGTTTTTCCAATTGACTGGGTCTGATTTTATTTGTGTGGCAAGTGTTTTGTAGTTTAGTTCATATAGTTCCTGACTTTCCCTTGGCAGATAAATTCCCAAATATTTAATGCTATCAACAGTTATTTTGAATAGAATTTCTTTTTGTATCTCTTCCTGCTGAACTTTATTGGTAATATATAAAAATGCTGATGATTTATGTGGATTTATTTTGTATCCTGCAACTTTGCTAAAGTTGTGAATTGTTTCTAGTAGTTTTTTAGTTGAGTCTGTAGGGTTCTCTAAGTATACCATCATGTCATCTGCAAAGAGTGATAATTTGGTTTCCTCATTACCTACTCTAATTCCTTTAATCTCTTTTTCTTCTCTTACTGCCAAAGCTAACATTTCTAAGACAATATTAAATAATAATGGTGACAGTGGGCAGCCTTGTTTTACTCCTGTTCTTATTGGAAATGGTTCTAGTTTGACTCCATTACATATGATGCTTGCTGGTAGTTTTAAATAGATGCTACTGATCATTTTAAGGAAAAGCCCACTTATTCCTATACTCTCCAGTGTTTTTAATAGGAATGGGTGTTGGATTTTACCAAATGCTTTTTCTGCATCTATTGAGATAATCATATGGTTTTTGTTAATTTGGTTATTAATATAATTGATTATGCTAATAGTTTTCCTAATATTGAACCAGCCCTGCATTCCTGGTATAAATCCTACTTGGTCGTGGTGTATTATCCTGGGGATAACTTTCTGTAATCTCATTGCTAAAATCTTATTTAAAATTTTTGCATCATTATTCATTACAGAAATGGGTCTATAGTTTTCTTTCTCAGTTTTCTCCCTACCTGGTTTAGCTATCAGCACCATATCTGTATCATAGAAGGAATTTGGTAGTACACCTTCTTTCCCTAATTTTTCAAATTATTTATATAGTATTGGGATTAATTGTTCTTTGAATGTTTGATAGAATTCACATGTAAATCCATCTGACCCTGGAGATTTTTTCTTAGGGAGTTGATTAATAGCTTGTTCTATTTCTTTTTCCAAAATATGGGGGTATTTAAATAATTTATTTCCTCTTCTGTTAACCTAGGCAATCTATATTTTTGTAGATATTACTCCATTTCATTTACATTATCAAATTTATTGCCATAAAGTTGGGCAAAGAAACTCCTAATTATTGCTCTAATTTCCTCTTCATTAGAGGAAAGTTCTCCCTTATCATTTTGGAGATTAACTATTTGATTTTCCTCTTTCTTTTTTCTAATCAAATTAACTAAAGGCTTAACTATTTTGTTGGTTTTTTCATAAAACCAATTCTTAGTTTTATTTATTAATTTGATAGTTTTCTTATTTTCAATTTTATTGATCTCCCCTTTAATTTTCAGAATTTCCAATTTGATATTTAATTGAGGGTTTTTAATTTGGTCTTTTTCTAGCTTTTTTAATTGTAAGCCCAGTTCATTGATCTTCTCTTTCTCTGTTTTATGCAAGTAAGCATCTAGAGATATAAAATTACCCCTTATAACCGCTTTAGCCATGTCCCACAAATTTTGGGATGTTGTCTCATTATTCTTATTCTCCTGGATGAAATTATCAATTGTGTCTATAATTTGCTCTTTCACCCATTCATCCTTCAGGATTAGATTATTTAATTTCCAATTAACTTGTGGTCTGTTTTCTCTTGGCCTTATATTACATGTAAGTTTTATTGCATCATGATCTGAAAAGGATGCATTTATTATTTCTGCTTTTCTGCATTTGATTTTGAGGTTTTTATGCCCTAACACATGGTCAATTTTCGTATAAGTTCCATGAACCCCTGAGAAAAAAGTATATTCCCTTCTATCACCATTTAATTTCCTCCAGAGATCTATCATACCTAAATTTTCTAGCCTTTTGTTTACCTCCCTAACTTCTTTCTTATTTATTTTGTGATTTATCTAATTCTGAGAGAGCAAGGTTGAGATCCCCCACTTGTATAGTTGTACTGTCTATTTCTCCTTGCATCTCTGTTAGTTTCTCCTCTAGGAATTTGGATGCTATACCACTTGGTGCATATATGTTTAGTATTGATACTGCTTCATTGTCTATGGTACCCTTTAGTAAAATATAGTTCCCTTCCTTTTCTTTTTTAATTAGATCTATTTTTGCTTTTATTTGATCCGAGATAAGGATTGCTACCCCTGCCTTTCTTTGTTCACTTGAAGCATAAAAGATTCTGCTCCAGCCCTTTACCTTCACTCTGTATGTATCTCTATGTTTTAGATGTGTTTCTTGTAAACAACATATTGTAGGATTCTGGCTTTTAATACAGTCTGGTACCCGCTTCCGTTTTATGGGACAGTTCATCCCATTCACATTCACAGTTAAAATAACTATATCTGTATTTCCTGCCATCTTATTTACCCAGTTATGATTTTCTTTTCCCTTTCTCCACTCTCCCTTCTCCCTTCACCAGTACTTTATTTTTGATGACCACCTCCCTCCAACAGTCCTCCCCCCTATAGAACCCCTCCATCCCCTTTACACCTTTTCCCTAATCCTTCTATTAGTCTATCCCCTTCCTTTCCTCCTTTCCCTCCCACCTTCCCACAAGGAGGGTCAGGCCTTTCTTTGAAGCCAAATGTGTCTGATATACTTTCTTAGAGCCCAATCTAATGAGAGTAAGGTTTACACAATACTCATCGCCCTCCCTTTTCCCCCTCAATTATATTAGATCTTCTATGTCTCTTTATGAGATTTTGCCTTATTTTACCTCCTTTATTTTTACTTTATTTTGCCTCCTTTCCTTTGTTTTTTTTTCAGTATGGTATCCCTTCCACCTCTAATTTCTTTTCCATTATCAGAATACCCATAGTAGAAATATAGTTCTCAAGAGTTCTTTCCTTTTTATCTTTTTATGCTTCTCTTGAGTTCAGTATTTGGAGGTCAAATTTTTTGTTCAGATCTGGTCTTTTCATTAGAAATAGGTGAAATTCTTCTGTATCATTGAATGACCATCTTCTTTCCTGGAAGATGATGCTCATTCTAGCTGGATAACTTATTCTTGGCTGTAATCCAAGTTCTTTTGCCTTTTGTTATATCTGATTCCAGGCCCTTTGATCCTTTAATGTGGAAGCTGACAGATCTTGTGTAATTCTAATTATAATTCCTCGGTATTTGAACTGTTTCTTTCTAGCTGCTTGCAATATCCTTTCCTTGGTGTGATAGTCCTGAAATTTGGCCACGATATTCCTTGAGGTTTTAATTTTTTAGTCTCTTTTAGGAGGTGATCGGTGAATTCTTGCAATGACAATTTTGCCTTCTGATTCTAAAACATCAGGGCAATTCTCTTTCATGATTTCCTGGAAGATAGCATCAAGGTTCTTTTTTTCATTGTGGCTTTCAGGGAGTCCGATAATCCTTAAGTTGTCCCTTCTGGATCTGTTTTCCAAGTCAGTTGTTTTTCCAAGGAAATATTTCATATTTTCTTCTATTTTTTCATTTTTTTGTTTTTGTTTGACTGATTCGTGAAGTCTTATTGAGTCATTTACTTCTATTTGTTCAGTTTTAATTTTTAAAGAATTATTTCCTTCAGTTATCTTTTTTAGCTCCTTTTGTAACTGGCCAATTGAATTTTTTGGTTCAATGCATTCTTTTTCCATTTTGCCAATTTTATTTTTCAGTGAATTGTTGTTTTTTTTCCAATTCACCATATTTATTTTCCAGTGAATTGATGATTTTTTCCAATTCACCATTTTTATTTTCCAGTGAATTGGTGATTTTTTCCAATTCAACAATTTTGTTTTTCAGTGAATTGTTGTTTTTTTTTTCCCAATTCACCAGTCTTTTTTTTTCCAGTTTTTCACATCTCTGTTGCAGGGGTTTTTTTTCTTCTTGCACTGATCTCAATGCATTTCCCCATTTTTCTTCTAGCTCTCTTTTGAGATTCTTTATGCAATCTTCCAGGTAAGCCTTCTGAAATGGGGACCAGCTCGTGTCCACCTTTGTGGCTTCATCTTGTGTTGCATTCCCTTTAGGAGCCTAAGAATCTGGGGTTTGCCCTACTTTCTCTCTGTAAAAGTTGTCTATAGTGAGAGCTCTCTTCTGCTTCTTGCTCATGTTTTTGAGCTGAGGTCTGAATCACTTGAGTTCTGAATCACTAGGAGGGAATTCTGCAGCCGTTTCAGAGCTGAGGTCTGAATCACCAGCAGGGAATTCTGCAGCCATTTCAATTTACCCTGGGGCAGTTTCCCGAGTTGACTTCCAGTACGGGGCTGATCGGCTAGATCCACACTAGGACCATGCTTTCAGCTTCTCTCAATACACCCTTTACCAAAGGCAGATCTATCAAAGCACCTGCCCGCAAGCAGCACGAAGTGACCCAGGTGTCTCCCAGGGACTTCCTGGGTGCCTAAAATCTGCCACTCTGTCGCAGCTCCAACTTCCACCCCAGCTGCACCCTGGCATCTGATTGCAGCCAGCTGCCGATTCCCCTGAGACTCACCTTCTCTGGAGTTTTTTCAAAGTATATTTTTGATAGAAGTGCATTGTAATCCAATTATTTGGTGGAGCCCTCACTCCAGAACCAGTTCGGAGGTTCAGTTTGTCTGGGTCTGAGGGAAGGTCTCAGAAGCTCACAGAGAAAGCTGTCTGTAGTTTGCTGTCTTGGCTCCGCCCCACAAATTCTGTTTTTTAAGGAATTATTTTCTTCAATATTTTTTTTGCCTCTTCTTATCCTATTGATAATTATCTCTTCATAATTTTCTCTCTTTGGCTTTATTCCTTTTCCTGTATTACTCTTATTTTATTTTGAAAATAGTTTTTAGCTCTAATTTTTATTGGGCTTGTGTCCAGTTCACTTTTTTTCCTTTGAGGTTTTGCTTGTAGTTATTTAGACTACAATCCTTACCCAGAAAGGACTCTTGATTCCCTGACATTTTCCCCTTCAAGTAACAAGTGATATTGTTCCTCAGTGATATTGCCCATTCCCTCCTAACCAAAAAATCTTCTCTTCAAACACCATCTGATCCTCCATCTACAAATAGCATAGGTTTCCCCTGTAATCTTTTTCTGATCACAGTCTCAAACCGATCAGTAACCAGATCTTACTGTTTTTGACTTGAGACCTCTCAAGGTTACTTGCTTGTCAATACAACCTAGTCCCATAACTGGTGATTCATCTTTATGAGCTCCAATTCAGTCTCTAACCCTGTGTCACAGATCTTTCTGCCCTATTAAGTTGTCTTGAGTTGTTATTTCGAAATAATGTGTCAGTCTGACCTTTTGTTGGCTCTTCTACTCCAGAATTCAATTTGAGAAATTATTTTATAGCTATTTCGAGGGAAATGTTAAGAAAACTTGGCTCAATGCTTTCTTTGCTCCTCCATCTTGGCTCTACCCCCAGAAATTTTCCCACTTTCTGTTTTCAAAGATGAGAGAGAAGTAAATTTTTTGATGTTGCTTCAGGATCCGATTTAATTATCAGAATTATATAAATTTCAATTTCATTTTAAAATTATTCCCACTTATATTATTGTATTAATTTTGTACATTAATTATAATTATTTCATTTTGCAACAATTCACAAAAGTCTTTCCATGCTTCTCTAAATCTTCATATTTGCCTTTCCATATTGTATATTTTGTTCCATTAAATATGTAGCTTGTTTCCATATGTACTTGGCAGCCCCAAAGGACACTTAAGACACATTAATTTAAGGCAATATGGACATTCCTAGATATGGGGGTATGTAGTTTATTTACAGTTCTTTAACACCAAAAAAATTGATTGCTATGAATATTTGTAGTGTATAGAATTTTCTCTTTTGTCCTTGAGTTCCCTGGGATATGCCTAATGGTTGAATCTGTAAGTCAGCAGGCATGTTCATTGTAACAACATTCTTAATATATTTCAAATTGCTTTACAGAATAGCTGGTCCAATTTACAGCTTCACCAAAAGTTTATTGTTGTTTCTATTTTCTCACTACCCCTCCAACATTGACTATTTCAATTTTTTGGGCATCTTTTCCAATTTCTAGCACATCTATTTCTTATCATTTCTTTATGCTTCCTCAAGAATCTACTTTCATTCCTGACTCACTGCCTGTTTCCAGAAAATGGAAGAGGGTCTTTATTGCCACTGTGAGTTTTTATAAATGTGTGGGAGTGGATCATAAACCTCCAAATTTAATAATAACCATTGAGCTGGAAGAAATGGGTTAGAAGCAGCTTTGCTCTCAGTGAGCTTAGTCCAAAGAAGAATGTTGATCCATCATAAAGTACCTTCTTAGCTCTGTCCCTACAATGTCTTTTCCAAGTTCATTCTAGGCTGTATTTTTAGGTGACTACCTTATTCTAGTTTTTCTGTTTGTAGATTGTGGTATTATAGGAGTGATTCCAAAGAAGAGAAAGATGAACCATAGGCATGATCTCCAGAGGTTACTGATTCATCCCTAGCCTCCAAGCAAGGTTACATCCAAATTTCAATGTGTGTGTGTGTGTGTGTGTGTGTGTGTGTGTGTGTGTATACATATATATGTGTGTGTATACATATATATGTGTGTGTATATGTATATATATTCACACACACATATATATATTCACACACATATGCATGTTTATCCTTTAAAATCTCCAAGGATTAACACTGTATAGATGTAGCAAAACCTGAGGGAACAGTGCTAAATTATGCAGCATTTTAGTGTTCTTGGATTAAAACTAAGCTCAGGGAAAAAATGTTAAATCCAGAAAACTAAGGAAGAGATGCTGAGATCTTTCTAAAAAGTGAAATAGTTTTATTATAGTAAAAGAAATTCTTTCAGTATGAGCAGATTTAGAGCTTGGCTATCACCAAAGAGAAGTATGTATCACAAATAAAACTGATGGCAAGACAGTATACTCAAACTGGGGTCTGAAATAGTAACCAGCCTGCTTTAAATAGTTACAATGCCAACTGCTTCAGTGCCAGGTTTATTGATTTTTTTCAAAGCTATGTTACAAAGAAGCACAGCCCTCCTCTTGGGGCTTTTGTCTTCATGAATAATGCACCTATTTGGCTGAATAGATTCAGAATGTGCTGGTTGGAAGCTAGGTAGATTTCTCTGTCCTCAGGCGCTAAGAACTGATCAATATATTGTGACACATCTTTTTCCCCCCCTTTGCTTTCAAAAGTTAAAAATTGAGCTCTGGTTCTATAGATCAAATGAAATTGTGTTTAAAAATCCTATATAAATGCCAGCTATTATTATTGTAACAGTGGTGAGGTCTGGGTTTTGTCAACTGGCAAGAAGGATCCTGGGGCACCTAGCTATTAATCACTCTACCCCCCTATTTCCCCAGGCTCTTTACCTAAGAATATGTGTCATTTATAACAAAGACTCATCTGGCTCTGCCTTCACATACAGGACATGACTTTTCTTTCTCAAGCCCAGAATTTTACTTTAGTCATTCACTCCTTTTCAAGTTCAAAATGAGCCCCAATTTAATTAGACTGGATAAAAGCATAGTAGAATTTAAAACAATAGACATACATGTTACAAATCACAACCTTTTCCATCACAATGGAGTACTTCTTTGAAGAAATAGTATTCTTCACACTTTTTATCTCAGTGCAATGTTTTTCTCCTCCAATCACATGAATGAAAGCTTACCTTTCCTGTATCCCAATCCCTAAGGACCCAATCTCTGCAAGAGTTAATATGATAATAGTTTATTGAGAAAAGGACTATATTTAGAATCAGACAATCTTGTTCAACTCCTCTCTAAGTTTCTGACTACCTATGTGATCTTGGACAAGTAATTTAAAATGTCTGCCTTTAGTTTTCTCATTTATAAAATCAAGCAGTAGGATTTTATAATCTCTAAGGTCTCTTGTAATTCTATATACTTTGACCTATGATAAATTATTCTCCCTGAGAAGATGCTGATCTAATGTATTATTCCATTATAGCTAATGAAGGAGGAAGGGCTAACCAATCATGGTTATTCCTCAATTCTCCCTAACCTGAGTTTTTACCTCACAGATAGATCTACACTCTTTTTACCTACACTGATAGATCTTTAATCTTCTCCTTCTTGTCCCCTCTCTGTTATCTACCCACCTAAATAATGTGCTTTCTTCTCCAAAGCCTCCATTTAACTATTTAGTGACTCTATTCCTCTTATTTCCTACAAAAACCCTACAGCCTGTGCTCTATCAAGTAATTTCATTGAACTTTGGAAGCTACCTGCTTGTCTTCACTTCGGGTTTAAACATATTAGGATTTGAGAGATTTGGTGAATGAAGCATGGGATGGAAGCAAATAGTTATTTGGAAACAATTCATCTCTTACTTAGTTGTGGACTAAAAATGTGTGCCATTCACACTGGCAGTTATGTGTTTCATAGTCAGACAGATAAGTATATTATAGAAGATCAAAATAAATTTAATATTATTTTATTTACTCTAAAGCTTCTCTATACCAAAACCCTATACCAATATAAGTTACAAATTGAACATAAAAGAGCATTAAATAAGTATCAGTAATTGCTTAACAAAGGAGATTGATCTGCATTTTATATGCTGTATTTCTTTTATATACACTGTCTTGTTACAGAGTAATGAAATTGATTCCATAAATCATAAATAAAAGTAAATGTCATTATTTTATGCTACTAGTCAAAAAGTTGTTGGTTTATGTTGAGCCTGTAGTTGTCTATGACAATCAACTCTTTTTCTGCAAAGATTGTATGGAATACCTTCTAGTTTTTTAGTTGATTTTTTTTTATTCCTACAATCCCCAAATTGAGTACACTTAAGAGATTTTTCTTGAAAATGGTGTATCTGACAGAGATTTGAATTTACAATACTGTAAGATGAGGATAGACAGAAAGTAAGAGGACTGAGTTTTTACCCCACTATTAGTTCCAAAAATATAGGTTTATCAAAGCTATACTTTCTAGTTAAAGAATGAGAATAAAAGACCAGATAGAATAAAAAGGCATTACTAATAGTCAAGATAGGCTGTGTTTCCCAATATTTCTTTCCCCCAACAATTTTTAATGAATTTTTGTTAAAATTTCGTCTTTAGGCTCCTCATAATAACTCCCAATTTTAGTCATGATTTCAAGTATTCAGGATTGAATAAAACCAGAAGAGAAGGAAAGTCCCTTTGGTAGAAATTGGAAAGTCAAGAGCCAGATTTCAGGGGAGTATGAGCTCAACATTAGACATGTTGTATTTGTATTAACAGTGGAACAGCCAAGAAGATATTTCCTCTAAGCAGTAAGATATGTGGAACTAAAATTTGGGAGAGATTTCACAGCTGAAGATCACTTTGATAGAGGTGATAAAGGAGCTGTGGTAGATGAGTTTTCCAAGGTAAATAATAGAGAAAGAAGAAAAGAGGTTGAAAGATGAGACCCTCTGTAACTTTTTTTTAATCTATAAAATAATAGGGTTAGATGCAATGGCATCTGAGGTCTCTGACGGTTCTAAATCTATTATTTGGCAATGCTATATTTCTTAAGGGACAGGACAAAAAATATTGTGATACTTCATTGTTTTCTGATCAATTCAATTGGAAAACATTTGGTGTCAGAATCCAAATTACCTTTTCTAGGAACATTTTCTTTCTTTCTTTCTTTTTTTCATTCTATAGTTGGTGTCTCTCTCACTCCAAATCCCATGTAATCTCTTCAATGTGCATTTGTAGCAGTGGTGACTGATCCGCATCCCTTGCTAGTTTCATCCATGTGTCATCCATCTTCTTTTAAAGGTAAAATGCAGAGTGAGGGTTGAAGTGCTGCATCTGGACCCACATTCCACCAGTCATAAGAGTGTGGAAGACATTCAACATAGAAGCACACCATAGCATTTGCCAAAACTCTGAAATTGATAGTTCTCTCTTAGTTGCTAGATGCAGACCAGAATATATCCCTCTGGGACATTAAAGGGACCATCTGGCATTTTTCAGACTGAGTGATAATCCTTTGCTTTTAATTTTGCAGAGAAAAAATTCCTCCTTACTTCTCTACTTGAATAATTTGAGAGACACATGTTCTGTTTTTCTTTCTTGTTTATAACTTTTATGAGAAATTAATCACAAACCCTCCATTAATTAGCTCACTAATTCATTAAACATTTAATAGATACCCTACTATGTGCCGTAAAGGATAATAGATTCTTGGAAAGATACATCTTTGTGCTCAGCTTTCAAAAGTGAAGACATTGCTTTTCAAGATCTCTTATAACTTTCATTGCAGTAGAAAATAACAGGAAGAAGAAAGTTCACTGATTGTAGAGTGTTCAGTGCCCTATATAGCTTAAGGAAACAGATCTTTTTTTTCCCCTGACTTCTTTTTCTTTTTGGTTTTTATCTACTGTTATTTTACTCTCTTCCCTATTTCCTAACATTTTCCAGGTCTTTTTTTACTGTCACAGTGGATACTTTGTGGGATGTTTTTGTTGTTTAAGGAGTTTTAAGATGAGAATCTTATGGCAAAATAATAAATACAAACAAAAAAGTTTATCAAGAGTGTAAGTAAGGGTAGGAATTGAAAGTGGAGGGACCATTCCTTAGTGTAACCTTTATGAAGGAACATAAGAATGGTGTTGGAGGTATAGATCTCTAACCCAAGTCCTTTTAAAGCAATGAAAATCCAGTCTTTTGCTAGATGCTAATGTTGCAGCATTAGCATCATTTTGTGATGTGACATTAAGATGATGATTCACTGAATCCAGAACAAATGTCATGTCTATTAAAGAGGGTTCTTTTACATTCTTCATTCCCCACCCCTCACAACTTCTCTACAGTATACTCCAGTTCTGACTTTCATCTGTACTGAGCAAACAACTCTATTCAGCCCATTTGCTTTTCCCACAAGAACATTAAGATTTCCCTGGGTCCCATGTATCTAAAACAGATTGAAATGGAGGCCACTTACTCATACATAAGGATCCCTGTGGACTGCATATTGATTTAATTTTAAAATTTAATGTTATATATATTATTGTATTTAAATTTTTAAAAATATATATATTTTCATTCGATTTGAGCTATTATGGAGAATGTTGTAGGCTGCATCCATCCTCTTATCCAAAGAACCAAGATCTGCATGAACGCATAAATTCAATTAAATCCAACGCCCATTTTAAAGGTATCTATGAGGTATTAGGGACTAGAGCTACAAAGCCCAAAACAATAGTTTTGGTATTCAAATAAGAGGCAGCATAGTATAGTATGAGGTTTTTTTCACAACCCCAAATTTTTACTTGAAACAAAGGCATATCTTTTTAACACTAGGGTTCTTTTGCTGATGCTACATGACAGCAAGTAAGGGAACACTACAGTCTCTGAAGGAATAAAGTCAAGAATAACCCAAAGGTCAATGGAGAGATAAATGGGAGTTAAGAAGAGACCATCACTTATTTCAATACATTGTAAATGAGAAATGTTGCCAGAGAAGCAGAATTAAGGATTTTATCAGGAAAAAGGTGATCTATCAATCAACAAAATTTATTAAGTTTTATTTGAAGCATTGGAAAAGCAAATGCAAGAAATGAAACAATCTACAAGAAGTATAAATTCTAAGGGAGAAACAATAAGTACATTTATGAATTTGTGCAGAATGAAGAAAATACATACAAATGATTTCAAAGTAGCTAAAAATTCTGATCATATCACCAAAACAATAGGTAATGGGTAGCCAGTGCTTATCATGCAATATAAGAATAACATTGCATAGGTCCTCTGTGTTGGATTTAGGAGAGAACTTAATAAGAGTTTGCATAGAATGAGAGAATGTGGGTGGGTTGCAATATACATTATTAGAGCAAGTATCCACATTGATGAAATCACAGATCCCTTGAACTATGTATTTATATATATGAATATATATACATGCATACACATATATGTACATATATATACACACATACACACTGACTCTGGAGTCAATGATCTAAGTTCAAATACCATGTCTAATGTTTATTATTTTTAGGTACTTTTACTTCTCTCAGCCTCAGTTTCTTAATCTGTACATTGAAGAGGTTGAAGCCTCTGAGATCCCATTCAGCTCTTGATTTAAGACTCTAGTTACTAAGTAGCTGTGGTTTAGAGGTGAGATATATATGTGTGTATCTACATGCACATTTATGTGTACACATATCATGCATATATGTGAGTATGTGTGTATATATGTAAATACATATATATATATATATGCATAACATATATGCATGTGCATACACAAATATATTTTGGAATTTGTGATTTTATCTGCCTGAGATAGTTTAATATGCAAGCTTCCAAATATAATTTTATATTTATAATCTATGTTTCTTTTGGATCTTCATTTCTCCTTCCCCATAGTTGATCCCACCTCCTCCAGATTCCTATAAGCTAATAGAACATGCAAAAAAAATCACATAGTTCTGCTTAGAGCTCCTTTCCTTAAGTAATTATCATGGAATATTGAACTAATGAAGAGACATGGGAGACAGAGTCAAAGAACATTCACTTATTTCCACTATCTTTTTCTCAGGCCTGCCTTGATTTTTCCTAGCCTGTGGGCTTTTGAGCCAATATATATTTTTATAGCTGAGAGATAAATGTAATTTTCTCCAGAGGTTAGAGGGTAGACAAGGTAATTTCTCCAGGTTCCTTTCAAACATTTAACTCTATAAATTCATTTTTTATATGAGAGACTGCATAGTATTGTAACATGATGGTACGTTTGGATTCAGAAAGTCATGGTTTAGGTCCCAGCTTTACTACTTAGAATCTGTGTGACTTTTGGCAGTTCAGTTTACCCACATAGCTATTTATTCATCTAAAAAGGGGGAGCAATTGTACTTGTATTGTCCATCCCCGTGGGATTATGATTATGAAAGCACCATATAAAAATTTAATTCTTCTACAAGTAATGTGCTACATACATTTTTGTATGAATAAATATATAGCATTTGGACCTTTGATTTCATTGGTATGAAGAACTTTTGCTATTGAAATTAACTGGGGTCATAGGTCTGGAGTTGGATAGGGACTTTTTATTAGAGGGATCAAGAATCTGAGACCCAGAAAGCTTAAATTTTGTGTCAAAGTAAGTATCAGGTATAAGATTCAAACCCTTTGAGTCCATAGTTCTTTCTCTTTCCACAATTGACAAGGGCACTGAGAGGCAAATTGACTTGAGACAGGTCTTAAATCCAGGTTTTCTCTTTCTCTGCTCACTGTTCCAAGCTGCCTTCCTATGGCACAAGATTTCTTACAACCCCTAAGGGTATGAGCTGTTCTCTATAAATAGCTCCTAGATTTTAGCATTGTGAGCATTAAATTAGACTGGGTATAATAATAATTTCCTCTGTAGTTCTCATCCCTCAAACCCTAATTCCTTTATCTTTTCTTCATCCAGAAAGGTTCATTCATTTTCTCTCTCCCTCCTAACCCTAAGTAGTTGAATGGGACCACAACCAAGTAGTAAACATCTATATCCATGTTGGGAGTTCTTCCATATATTCATTCATGACTAAAACACAAAAACAAAGAACAACTATCACCAATATATTATGTTTGTTGTTATCACTATTATTTATTGATTTATCAGGCTTTATTATCTCCTTCTAGGTCACCAGTCTCCTCAGAAGATCAAGGTAAGAATCTGTTTTTACCAACATTGACATAGAATTAAGCTGTGAAGTTGATCTCACCTTGGCTCTCCAACTATTAGAAAGAGACTGAATGGGTGATTGGGTAGGAGAAAAGGCCACAAAGATGGAAACCCTATATTTTTCAGTTTATAAGAACCAGTATTTCTTTATTAAAGTTAGCCTGTATTAATTTATTGGGAGTGCAATTAACTTGTACTTTATTAAATTTATTTTGCTTAGCATAATGGCCAGACTAAGTTTTGTTTTTGTTTTCCTTCCTTTACACTCCCAATTCATGTGGGACTTAAGGCAAATAACTTAAAACTATGAATTTTTCTTTCCTTATCTATCAAGGAAAAATCTGTTGGGTAAAATCAAGGTTGAGACTGATGATCTCCAAGGTCTGTTATGGTTTAAACATTTTAGAATTTATGAAATATACAATTCTATCAATATTAGTGTTCAGTTGATGGAAGGAAATCCTAGATGAGAAGTATTTATAATATTAGGATGATGAGATAAACTGTTTTGACAAATAGGCCTAATTTTTTAATCTAGATTGAGTTCCAAAGTACTGAATTGAAAAATGGTTTCTCTTCCAAAAGGAATTAGGCAACAAAAAGTTTGTTAGTGTAATTACTAGATAAAGCAGAATGTTTTTGGAGGTATTTCTCCATTGGAAATTTGAAGACATATGGCTTATTTGAGTGTTAGAATATATCTAAGATGGTAAAAGATATCATTGGTTAGAAACTAGCAGTTGGAATGAAGTGGGACCAGACTGTACTTTTCTAAGCAGGTTTGGTTTCTATACAAATTTGAGAAGTTAACCAATGCTACTGCCTTCTTCCCACCTTCCACTTACGGGTTTCCCCACTATTTAGTAACACTCCCAAGTGCCCCTTGTGCTTAGGTTTCCCCAAGGCCTTAATCTTTCCATATGCTGAAGTCATTTCTTCCTTCAAAGTTTCATTAAATTTCTAGAGCCTTAGAACCATAGGAGTCTCTGTTCTATTTTCTATTAAGGATTCTTATTTCCTTTCTTTTTCATAGATTCCTTTGGCAGTCTTGTAAAATCTATGAACCTCTTCTCAACAAGTCAAAGCAGGTCAACAAGCATTTATTATCTTCTAGGAACTGTACCAAGTTCTTGTTATATATAGAAAAATAAAAGAAAAATCCCTGCTGTCAATGAGCTCACATTCTAATTAAAATATTGTTATGTCCTCTCTTAAATCCCAAATGAGATCTGAATGGAGGTTCATTGCTAAAAGGTTTAAGAAAGGCTTCATGACACACTGGAATATGAATTGGGCTTTAAAGAAAGGTTGGAAAAATGGGTGATGATAGAGTTTCCACATTAGTGAAAAAGTGCTAGGAGGATACATGACTATTTTTAAGCTGAGAGTAGCCAACTTGTCTGGGACAGAGTTCTTAGAGGAGAATGGAAAGACAAGGTAATACCAAATTGTGAAAGGACTTAATTGATGGTTCAGGCAGCTGAATCCCTTGTCTCTTGCATAGTTTCAGCTATGCAATAAAGATTTTCTTCATGAACCCTCATAACAAGATGACAGAATTTATGTCATGAAGGCTTTCTTAAACCTTTCAATAATGACCCTCCATTCAGACTTCAGATGGGATTTTGCTTTGCACATCTTTCTCCAGTAGTCAGTATATGCTGTTATATATCATTAAGTATCTTTGGCCATGTCTTATCTCTCTACTATACTATTTCCATTAAGGCAGCATATATATCTTATCTAAATTTTGTAACCACCTACCCCCTCCACGCTTAGCAATGTTCAGTATCCAGTTAGCCCATAGTGAACATTTGCTGGATTTAATTATGTTTTGATGATAACCAGGAGAAATATTAGACAAACTTTGTGCTTTTAGCAACATTGACCCTCCATCATTCAGTGATAAAAATATATTTAATATTTTACCAGAGTCTATTGAAGAGACTAAAAAAGATAGTTGGAGTTAAAAACACTTTTATTTAGCATGTTTCTGGGAAAACAAAGAGACTTGACTTGATGCACTCAAAGTGGTAGCAAGAAGGAAATAGAGATCCTGGGGTAAGGATACTATGGCATCATTTCCCATCTCCCCCCAAACACTGAGAGTAACTGACAGTTCCAAATTTGAGGAGCCTCTCCACATTGCAGTCAAGATTGACACCCTAGACTCAGGTGAGGGGAGTGGGGCTGACATTTCCAAATGGGAACAAGAAAGGCAGAGTGGAGACACAACTAAAGATCTTGTTACTACCTGTGTGACCCTGGGGAAGTCACTTAACCTCAATTGTTTCAGCAAAAAGAAAAAAAAGATCTTGTTAGATGCCATAATCTTTCAAGTAAAGAAAACCTGGAAATCTTTCACAAGAGAATGCTTCCAGAATTTGGCACTTTGCTATACCAAGATCTTCCTGGACAGCTCCTGATTTAATAATTTTTATTAAGCATTTATTATGTGCCAGGCACTATACAAAGCCCTGGGGACATATAACTAAATGAGATAGTCTACGTCCTAAGGAGCTTACATTCTTTTTTTTTTTTTAATTGTTCTGCAGTTAAGAAATAGAATGCATTTCTATAACAGCAGAATAAAGAATAAAAATCATGGCACATGAAACTGCAAATCTATTTTATACAACTTGTTACTCCTTTTAAATATGTAATACAATCATCAAGTAACTTTTTCCCTTCCCCCCACTCTAGAGATAGCTACCATTAGACACAAATATATATGTGTGTGTGTATATATATATATATATATATATATATGCATCTTATATGAATTAGGTCATTCTATATTCATTTCTATTTATTAGTTCTTTCTGTGAATATAGATATTTTCTTTTATGTGTTCTTCAGTGTTAATTTGAGTATCTATAATAATCAAATTGACTTTGTCATTCAAATTTGTTCTTAAAAATATTAGTTACTGTATAGAACATTCTCTTGGTTTCCAAAAAGTTCTGACTGGTTTCCTACCATCAGTTTTGAGGTTACAGGCAGGTGGAAACCAATAAACTATGTAACTGAAAATTATGAGCTCTAAAGTTTCTAGCTATAGATAATTTCATAGAGATGGAGAAAGGAAAAAAGATCTAAGAAGAAGGAAAGAGGTATCAGACAAGAGAAGAAAGTGAGGATAGGAGATAGAAAGTTTTTTAAAAGGAGATAGACTAAGTTCCCAGAAACCAGAAATTTTTTCCAGACTACAAAACACCCATATTCAGCAGTACTTCTGAACAGGATGTAAAGAATGTATTTTTTTCTATTCTCCACAAATTTATCCTTTCCTTCATACAGTGAAAAGAGCATTAAGTTTGGTGTTAGAAAACCTGTGATCAAATCTAACCTCTTTCAATTCCTATCTCTGTGAACTTCAAGTCATGTAACCTCCCTGTGCCTCAGATGTACAATGAAGGGGTTAGAGTAGATGGCACCCAACTTCTGGTCTAGAATCATCAGTGTAACAGTGATCCTATAGCCTGTTTCTGCTGATGCATTGAAACCATTCATATTTTCCTTTGAAACATGAGAACTCAGGTAACAAGCTTATCACCAAATGTGTGACTTGTTGAAGCAACACTATCACGAAAATAAAGGGTTCCCCAAATGCTACTTTGTTTGACTTTGAGCACCTTTTATTTAATTCCATTCTGTTTTTAAAATATATTTTAAATAGCTAATGTGAAAGAATTGTATTAATCTGCATATTCTAAAAATTTGATGGATAGTATTTCCCTTTTCTATTTCTCTTTGGCGAGAACAGTCTTTTTTTCATTATTATCATTATTTTTGAATTAGTATCTTCTTTCCTCATATTGCCTTATGTTCAACTATTTTATGGTAACTAGTTGGTAGTCATATAACATTCTGAATCTACTTCATTAATCATATCCCCATTTCATTTCTAGTTTTCATAATTTATGTAGTCCAGATAATCTCTTTTTATAGGCCCAATATTGTTATATTTGTTAGAGAAGTATACAATAGTTTTGTTCTTTTCATTTCTTTTTTATTTTCTACACTAGATTTGGGATTTCATCAGTTAGCCATGATGTGTCCTCCTCTAGCAAAGCAGTTCATCATGTGCTTTGCAACTTACAACTTAGAATTGCCTGGAACACTAAGAGGTCAAGTTACTTACTCAGGATCATGTGTCAGACACAGGAATTTATTTATCCCAAGTTTTCCTGACCCAAGCTTTTAACCTATTATGTCATGCTGCCACTCCTGTACTTTTCATGTTACAGGTGAACAACAAAACCAGAGGGAAACTAAGTCACTTGACTATGGTTACACACAATAAAAATGGCCTTTTATTTCTAATTGTTTAATTTCCATAATCAATGTTAGCTCCATCTGAACTCTATGTTCCCTGGGCTAACTATAATAATTTTTGGAAAATTACAGATTAGATTTTAACTCTCTAAAAATTTAAAAAATGTGATGGTTTGGCTATTCTCTCTTATTAACATAGCAAATTCAGATACTATATTAAGTATATGCAGTGGTACGTGATTGGATTTATGGTTAGGAGAATATTATCAATGAAGAAGAATTGGAAAATGTAGGCTCCTATTTGTAGGCTAAGATCTGAAGAACCTCATCCAAGTTCTGTTATAGAGGAAGAGGATTTTGGATCTGTGGTGCTATGAATGAATAGATGAAAGTTTTCCTGAAGCTAAAAGATTTTTTTTTTACTACACTATAAATAAATTTGCTCTCCCATGTTCTAAAAAACAAACAGCCTTCCTTCACCCAGGAAATTATTTTCTCTTTAGAAACATGTCTAGTCTTTCAACTTATTGGGTGTGTTTAAAGCTTTAGGGAAACTTGCCATGCTTCACCCACCCCTATTCCCCTAAAAATAATCCCATTTGGAACATTGCATTTTAATGTTGTGTTTGAAATCTCTACTTGTCTAACATATACTTGTTAATGATATATGATACTGAAAAAAATTCTCTTCTATTTATCCTATCACCCCCTCATTTTAGCTTTTCTTTGAATTGAGATCACTACGTGGACAGCTAGACTTCATCCTCTGAGTGCTCACCCCTGACCTCTCATTCTCTGTTTTTCTGGTTACTTTAATTGGATTGCTTTTCATTTCCTCAAAATTTCTCTCCTATCTCAATCACCTGTACCAATACCAATAAAACTGCAGCCTTCCTTGCCATCACGATCTCCTGTCACTTCCAAAGTAAAAGATATTTCATAGTTGTCTTTGAAATGGAGTGCTGAATCAGAAAGCACTAATGATCTGCTTGCCTTACCCCTGGGGTGTCTGAAGCAGGCATCCATCTCTTGCTGTTTCCCAGAACTGTTAGTCATAAAAATTCACTCCATGTCAACTCACCTCAGCAGCACAGTGATGTGCAAAATAAAACCATATGACAAGCAATTTATAACATGATAATGGGGGTCACAATGATGGAACTACTTTTAGATTTTGATTCTGCTGCAATAACATTAGGGCTTTCAATACTAAACTTGATCTAGAATTTCACATATTGGGTCACAAGCTCTTTGAAGCTCTGATAATAAATAAACCATTTTTGATTATGAAATAATGCCCTTTTCTCCACAATATCCTTTCAGAAGTTTTGTATAGAAAAGCAGCCTGATATGTTGGAAGGATTAAGTTTGGGAATCAGAAAACTTACAGAATCTTCTACCTCAACCATTATTATTTTTTCCACCTATAGGAAGAATGGCTTAGATGCTAAGTCCCTTCAAGCTCTGGCATTGTCTCTGCTTAACACTGCTCTGGATTTTGTTTGTTTGTTTGTTTTTGGCAAAGATTTGCAAAGACATGGGAACTTTCTAATGTTAAAAAATAAGGATTAAAAATAATTGATTATAAATCCCTGATGTTTAACTAAACAATTCAAACTGACATTCCTAACCATCCCCCCCCTTTCTCCTAACCACAGAACATGATACCTACTTTACACTTTCATTTTGGGGGCTTAATTAATTTTTTATCTATTTTTCTCTAGTGAAATTCAAGAATAATAAATTTACCTATCAAAAGTGATCAAATTAAAGGAATTTTATTCTTAATTTTACAGTTTTCTAAGCCCAGTCCTTTTCAGATTCCTCAGATGTCCATCTCCTCCTAACAATTCTGATCTAAAATTTTCAATATTACTATTTCTAGGAAATTATATTGTGTAAAGCATCACTTTGTTTCTTTAGGATGATGTTCTGAAGTGTTAGATTTTTATTTTCAGAATTATTTGATGTAGGCATTAGCTTTGCTGAACTCCTTTACTTTCACTTTATGATTTTTTTCAAAGAATGCTTTAATAGGTAGCATTCACTCAGAAATGAAGGTGGTATCAAAATAAAATACATAAATAATATATAGATTTCTTAAAAAGAAATTTTATACCAAGCCATTAGAAAGAAATTCATTAGGGAGAGAATAAGCCAATTAATCAACACTGAAGCACTTAGGAAATGCTAGATATTATAATAAACATCAGGATACAAAGAAAAAAGTGAAATAATTCTTCTCTCTTCCAAAGGAGTTTATATTTTAATGGGGAAGCAATTTGCACACATGTAAATAAATACCAGTAATTAAGCTTTAGTAGCTTAAAACTTCAGTAAGATTGTGCTTAGACACAGAAATTCTATACATAACTTGCTCAGATACTTCTTGAGCAGGACACTTAAATCTATTTGTCTCAGTTTCCTCCTCTGTAAAATGAGCTGAAGAAAGAAATGGCAAATCATATCATGAAAATACTATAAAAATAATTCAGAGAGGAAAATAGTTGGGGAACTAGAAAAGGCTTCAGGCAGAAGGTGGCATTTGGTCTGAAATTTGAAGAAAAATAGGGATGAATGAATCCCAAAGAGTTTTTGTCATTGAAGGAATTTGAAAATAAAATGTTATCAGGATACCAGACTGAAGAAGTACATGAAGATACCTGAAGACCTTTTAATTAACTTACAAAAGGACATTTCTAACACCTCTATTTCCAAGGATAGGGTTGCAAACTGGGTAATAATGAAGCTGAGTTTCTCCTCCACAAAACCAATTGATCACTGCTATTTACTGAATATACTGTGCTAAGCCCTTAGTATAATTGTCAAATGGAAAGCACTAGTGATTAGAGAGAAAGGGAGTCAGGAAAGATCTCCTACAGATGGGAGCTCTTGAAGCCCTGGAACACTTCCTCTTGAAGCCCTGGGCTTAAAGGAAATCAGAAGCTGTTAGTAGTAGAGTTGAGATGGAAAAGAACAGGCATGGGTGGCAATCAGTACAAAGGCATGAAGATGAGGAAATAGCATATATGACTAACAGCAATTAGGTTGTACAGTTCAGTGGATTCAGGAAACAATGTATAAAAAGTCTAGGAATGCAGAAAATGACTGAGTTTTGAAGAATTTTTACATTCCAGATTGATTTGTCTTTGATCCTATAGACAACAGGAAGTCACTGGATTTTATTAAGAGGAGAAGAGGATGTGTTGTTTTTAAATTAAATTACAATATCTCCTTATTCTAAACTCTCCAGCATTGTGATACTGCTAGTGTCACTTTACTCCTTTCTCTCTTGCTGATAGACTTACCTCTGACTCTTGCCTTCCTTGTATTCATTTGACCTTCTTTCCTGCTATCTGTCTAGCAATTTGCCTTCATTACAACTCCTCCAAGTCTCTTTCCATGAATCAGTAGTTATATGATGTTCCTGACCACAAGTAAAACCCAAAGATAACAAGTGATAAATTAAACTAATTTAAATAAAAAATCCCATTAATCTCCCCCAACTTTTTATTCACTTTTTTTTTCTAGTCTAGTCTTTCTTCCATGTATGTTTCAAAGTTCTCCATTTAGAGTCTAAGTCTAATAAATAGGGGATTTTGTCCAAATTCTTTATCAGCATTCTAGCACATAACTGATACTTACTGCACATATCTGTTAAAACTGATTTCCATGGCCAGAAAATTATAGGAGTTTACTTGTATGCTTTCAGCTAATCCCACTTCTTTCTACCCCTTTATATCGTAACTAATACCAACCCTGCTATTCTATCATGTATTTTTTAAGGATTAATCTTTTGAAAATCAGTCATGGAAAGGTTTGTATTTTATCTGTGGAAAGAAGTTCTGTTAAACTCATTTCCCTCTTCATTTTAATATGTTCTCAGAGAACAGCTGGGTTAAAATAATCTCAGTGCTGCAACATCAACACCTCTTGCTCCCCACCCCTAAAAAATCCCTGTGGGGAAAATGCTTTCCAGTGCTTTGGTAAACAAAAGAGGCTATAAATTAAGATAGGTAAAAAAAAATTCTTAACTCTAGGTATGATATTATTAGCTTTGTAACTCTGCTTGTGGAAAATTGACCTTGAATTTACTTTAAAAAACAAACTGTTTTGTACAAGTCTTTGAACTTTGAATTTAATTATGAAAAATAACATGGCCCTTGTTTTCAAGGACCTTGTAATCTAACAAAAATTAATGATATAAATCTGATAAAGGCAAAAGAATGATTTAAGTAAAATAATGTAACAAAATTTTGAGGAAGTAGAGATCATTTTCTGTTGATACTGGGGAAGGTTTCTTGGAAGAGGAAATATTTGATCTGAGCCTTGGATCAGAAAGAAGAAAGATTTCAATCTTTAGATGTGTGAAGGGACTATGATCCAGGCAGAAGAATTCTTTGGGGAATGAATGGAAAGGGAGGAAACCAGTTGAACTTGGGAAACAGTTCATGGTTCAGTCTGACTTAAATAGAGTATATGGAGAAGAATCATGTGTTACAAGCTAGTAAAGTAAGTAAAAACCAGATTTTGAAGAGTCTGAAATGCTTGATTGAGTTGCTAGTTGATAAATGTTATTTTTGTCTTTCATTCTTTTTTTTTGCCAGCTCTAGGAATTTTTTTTGTATGTTTGTCTTTCATTCTTGATGAAGATCTATGTCATCAAGAAGATGTCATGACTTGCCAGTGAACTGGATTTAAGTGAGGAGGGATGTGAGAAGTCACCAGCCTCACTCTCTCCTCAAGAGCCTTCTGGATCCAGTGCCAAGATATAGATAAGAACCACTGAAGACAGCCCTGGATACAGTGAGAGACTTTGGCCTTTTTAAGATGTGGTCTTTCTCAGGTCTCATTTTGTCTGAGGCAATGCTCATTCAGTAATTAAGGCTCAGTAAGAAATAAGGCAAAGAATGGACTTTTTTAACCAGTCAAAAATAAATAAATAAAATCAGTTTGAGTTGGGAAGACCCTCAGGGATTTTCTAAATAATGTGCCACTGAAGGATTTTGAGTAGTATTTTTGAACAATATCAGACCTTCTCATTAGGAAGATTATTTTGGCAGCCTTGTGAAAGATAAATTGAACAATGAAGAGACTGGAGGCAAGATAGTTAATTAGGAGACTTTTACAATAGTTCAGGTAAGAGATAAGGCCCTGAACCAGGGAAGTATTAATGTAAATAAAAAGGAAAGGATAGACATTACAGATATTATTTAGATTTCATGGACAGGATTGGAAACTGATTGCATTTAGAATATCAGGAAGAAAAAGGAATTAAAGATGATCTTAATATACTGTGTCAGGGAAACTGAGGAGATTGTGATAGCATTTAAAGAAATAGGGAAGAGCAGCCAGATGGTGCAGGAGATAGACCACCATCCCTGAAGTCAGGAAGACATATACACCTAACACTTACTAGTTGTGTGACCTTAAACAAGTCACTTAACCCCAATTGCATCACCAAAATAAATAAATAGATAATAAAAATTAGGGAAACTTGGAAGCAATGGTATGTTTTTTTGGGTTTTTTTTTTTTTTGAGAAGAGGTTAGAATTTTGGACATGTTCAGTTTAGAATGACAGGAAGTTATCTGGGTAGACACATGCATAAGTCATTTAGAAATAATTGGAATGATTAAGGGCTAGATCCGCAGTTTTTTCTCTATAAATATGACTATCTATGTCACATATGAGACTATCAAGTTAGAGAGAATAAAGAGGAATGAGGCCAGACTATTAGTGAGTAACCATGCATAGGACCATCATAGAATACTAAGAACTAATCATACAGGAGGCAATGTAAAAGAAAGGAATTTGTTTTCTCAATAGTATTTTATGTTTCCAAATCTATGTAAAAATAATTTTCAACATTCATTCTTTTATTTCATTTTAAAATTTGTAATATAGCTTTTTATTAGGTCAAACATTTCAATTAATTTCATTAATTAATGGGAAAAATGCAAACAAAGGTGGCTTAGCTATACCAGATCTAAAACTAACCTATTCCATTGATCAACTACTCTATTTCTTAGCCAGTACCAAATAGTTTTGATAACTACTACTTTATAATATAGTTTAGTATTTTATATTCAAGGGTTCTGATAAAGGCTTCATTTTTAAAATATATAGAAAATTGACTCAAATTTATAAGAATATAAGCCATTTTCCAATTGATCCAATTGGTCAAAGGATATGAACAAATTTCAGATGAAGAAATTATTTTTTTTTTATTTTTATTTTTTTATTTTTTTATTTTTTTTTAATAAAGCTTTTTATTTGCAAAACATATGAGTGACTTTTCAACATTGACCTTTGCAAAAAAACTTTTTTTTTCCCAAGCTTTTCCTTTCCCTCCCCCCTCCC
>JAJPUD010000159.1:104015-128787 GCA_023553655.1 Myrmecobius fasciatus | reverse complement strand
AATACATGCTAAATAGGATAAATTATATGACAAGTACAATACATGTATACATATCTATACAGTTATCTTACTGCACAAGAAACATCAGATCTAGAAAGAGAAGAAGAAAAACAACCTAAGAAGGAAAACAGAATGCATGGAAATATTCACAGAAAGCGTTAAAATGCTGTGTTGTGGTTCACTCTCAGTTCCCACAGGCCTCTCTCTGGATGTATATGACTATCTTCATCGCAGAACAACTGGTTTGAATCACATCATTGTTGAAGAGAACCATGTCCATCAAAATTGATCATCGTATAGTCTTGTTGCTGTGTATAATGTTCTCCTGGTTCTGCTGATTTCACTCAGCATCAGTTCATGCAAGTCTCTCCAATCCTCTCTGAAATCCTCCTGTTCGTCATTTCTTACAGAACAATAATATTCCATAACATTCATATACCATAATTTATTCAGCCATTCTCCAACTGATGGGCATCTTTTCAATTTCCAGTTTCTTGCCACTACAAAAAGGGCTGCCACAAACATTTTTGCACATGTGGGTCCCTTTCTCTCCTTAAAAATCTCTTTGGGATATAGGCCCAGTAGAAACACTGCTGGGTCAAAGGGTATGCACTGTTTGATAATTCTTTGAGCATAGCTCCAAATTGCTCTCCAGAATGGTTGGATCCGTTCACAGTTCCACCAACAATGTATCAGTGTCCCAGTTTTCCCACATCCCCTCCAACAGCTATCATTATCATTTCCTGTCATTTTAGCCAATCTGACAGGTGTGTAGTGGTATCTCAGAGTTGTCTTAATTTGCATTTCTCTGATCAATAGTGACTTGGAGCACCTTTTCATGTGACCGGAAATAGTTTCGATTTCTTCGTCTGAAAATTGTCTGCTCATATCTTTTGACCATTTGTCTATTGGAGAATGGCTTGAATTCTTATATATTTGAGTCAATTCTCTATATATTTTAGAAATGAGGCCTTTATCAGAACCTTTGGATGTAAAAATATTTTCCCAGTTTACTGCTACCCTTCTAATCTTATCTGCATTCATTTTGTTTGTACAAAAACTTTTCAACTTGATATAATCAAACTTAGCTATTTTGTGATTAATGATGACCTCTAGTTCTTCTTTGGTCACAAATTCCTTCCCCCTCCACAGGTCTGAGAGGTAAACCATCCTACATTGTTCTAATTTGTTTATAATATCATTCTTTATGCCTAGATCATGAATCCATTTTGACCTTATCTTGGTATATGGTGTTAGGTGTGGGTCAATGCCTAATTTCCAGATGAAGAAATTAAAACCATTTATAGTCATATGAAAAAATGCTTTAAATTGACTTCCAAAAGTGGAGCTAAAATGGCAGAGCAAACTCAGAAAGCTGCTCCAGCTCTTCCAGTTTCCCTCCAAAAGCACATGAAACCAAGCCTCTGAACAGAGTCTAAAGGAATGAAACCATTCTGCAGCTCAAGATAGCCTGAAAAAATTTCAAGAAAGATCAGTCTCACTGGGGTAAAAATGGTGGTCAGCCCAGGTCAGATAGACTCTGGGAAAGCTGGTGAGAGCATCTTAATCACAGCAAATGAGCAACTAAGACCCTCAGTACTGGATCACTAGAGGATCAAATCAGTGTGGCAGCTTCTAGTCCCAACTCAAAAGGCAAACTCTGGGAAACCAAGCTGTTACCTGAAAAAAGCAGGCAAAGATAACCCCTACAAACACAAGAAGTCCCTGTGCTCAAATCCAAGGCTCAGAAATGTACAGGAAGCTTGGGACAGTGCCACCTTTGCCCAGGAGCAGGGTTAAATCTTAAAATTAAAAAAAAAAAAAAAAAAAAAAGTAAATACCAACAGAAAAGGAAAGAAAATGAGCAAGAAACAGAAAAGAACCTCGACCATAGAAAGCTACTATGGTGACAATGCAGATCAAAACACAAACTCAGATGAGGTCAGAATGTCCACAGAGTAAATCTCAAAATGTGATGTGAATTGGTCTCAAGCCCAAAGAGGCTTCTTGGAAGTGCTCATAAAAGACTTTAAAAGGTAAATAAGAGAGGTAGAAGGAAAAAATGAGAAAGGAAATGAGAGGTATGCATGAGAGAGTCAATAGCTTGGAAAAGGAATGAAAAAAATTATCTGAAGAAAACAACACCTTGAACAGTAGAATTAACCAAATGGAAAAAGATATACAAAATTTAACTGAAGCAAATCTCACATTAAAAACTAGAATAGTGCAAATGGAAGCTAATGACTTTGTGAGACAGCAAGAATCAGTCAAACAAACTAAAATGAATGAAAAAATGGAAGAAAATGAGAAATACCTCATTAGGAAAACAACCATCTGGAAGATAGATCCAGAAAAGACAATTTAAAAATTATTGACCTACCTGAAGGCCATGACCAAAAAATAACCTGGATAGCATTGTACAAGAGATCATTAAGGAAAATTGAAAGGCATCATCAACCACCTCTGGAAAGAGATCCCACAAAGAAAACTCCAAGAAATATTGTTGTGAAACTCCAAAATTACAATTTCAAGGAAAAAAATATTGCAAGCTATCAGACAAAGCAATTCAAATATCAGGAAGTAAGAGGATTATCCAAGATCTGGTAGCTTCTACAATAAAGGATAGAAGGGCCTGGAATACCATATTCCAGAAGGCAAAGGACATGGGGTTACAATCAAGAAAAAGTAAGAGACTTTGAATCATTCCTATAAAAAAAAACAGAACTAAACAGAAAATTTAATCTACAAACACAGGACTCAAGAGAAATATTGAAAAGTAAACAGAGGAGAGTATATATCTATATATCTATATAAAGATATATCTATTTATCTATCTATATCTATATAAAGATATATATATATAGATATAGATAGGTAGATATGAAACTGTTTACATCCCTAGATGGAAAAATGATATCTGTAACTCATGAGAACTGTATCTGTCTCCGAGGTGGAGGGGGGCATCACATGGACTGATGGTGTGGTTATAAATGGACTCTAATGTGATGACAACAAAGAAAAAAGCATTGAGGTGGAAAAAGATCTGTATTGGAAAAAAAAAGAGGAAAGGGGAGGTATAATAGGACAATTAGTTCACACCAAGAGACTCAAAAGACCTGTTACAATCCAAAGAAAGAAGGGAGGGGGATGAGCATTGCTTAAAGCTTGATCTCATAAATTTTGGCTCTAAGAGGGAATAATTTAATCCTTCATTTGGGTGTAGAAGTTTATCTAATCCTGTAAAAATGATGGAAGAGAAAGAAGAAAAGAAAAAGGAGGGACCGGATGGAAGGGAAGACAGAAAAGCTAGAGAAAAAGATAAGGAGGGAGGGGTTGATAGAAGATAAAGTAATGGGCAGAGTAGGGTAAAAAAACCCACCAAGAGAAGGTGGGAGAAGTGATAGGAAATAAGGTAGTGAGTGGGGTGGGTAAAAACAAACACAAAAGTAAGGCCTAGATGGGAAGAGAGAACAAAGTATGTATAGGGTAGAAAAAATGATGGAAGGAAATACAAAACTGGTAATCATAACTGAATGTGAATGTGATGAACTCTCTCATAAAATGAAAGTGAATAGCAGAATGGATTAAAAAACAGCATCCTACAACATGTTATTTACAAGAAACACATTTGACACAGGGAGACACACACAGAATAAAGGTAAAAGGCTGGAACAGAATTTGTCATGCTTCAGCTGAAGTAAAAAAAAAGGAGGGGTAGCAATTCTTATCTCAAATAAAGCAAAAGTAAAAATAGATCTTATTAAAAGAGAAGGAAGGAAAGTACATCTTGATAAATGGTACCTTAAATAATAAAGTAGTAATGATACTAAATGTGTATGCATCAAGAGGTAGAGCAAACAAATTTTTAAAGATTTTAAGCCAGTTACAGGAAGAAATAAAGAATAAAACTATTCTAGTGGCAGACCTCAATCTTTCCCTTTCAGAATCTGACAAATCTATCCACAAAATAAGAAAGAAAGTAGTATCCTAGAAAACCTAGATATAATAGATCTCTAGAAAATTTGAATAGGGAAAGAAAGTAATACGGCTTTTTCTCAGCAGTATGTGGCACCTACACAAAAATTAACCATGTATTAGCACATAAAAACTCCACAATTAATGTAAAAAGGCAGAAATAGTAAATATTTCCTTTTCATACCACAATGCAATTACAAATATATATTCAATAAAGGGCCAGGGAAAGATAGATTAAGTGGAAATTAAATAATCCAATTCTAAAGAATGAGTGGATCAAACAACAAATCACAGAAACAATCCATAATTTCACCCAAGAAAATGATAATAATGAGACAACATACCAAAACTTACAGGATGCAGCCAAAGCAGTTCTTAGGGGAAATTTTATATCTTTAAATAACTACTTGAATAAAATAGAGAAAGAGGAAATCAATTAATTAGGCATGCAACTAAAAAAGCTAGAAAAAGAATATTAAAAACACTCAATTAAATATTCAATTAGAATTTCTGAAACTCAAAAGAGACATTAATAAAATAGAAACTGAAAAAACTATTGGACTAATAAATAAAAGTAAGAGTTGGTTTTATGAAAAAAAAAGCAACAAAATGGGTAAACCTTTGATTAATTTGATCAGAAAAAGAAAAGAAAAAAATCACCAAAATCAAAAATGAAAAGGGTGAATTCACTACCAGTGAAAAAGAAATTAAAGCAATAATTAGGAGCTATTTTTCCCAACTATTTGGCAGCAAGACTAACAAAATAACCAAAATGGATGAATATTTACAAAAATATAAATTGCTCAGGTTAACAGAAGAGGAAATAAATAGTCACATTTTAGAAAAAGAAATTGAACAAGTCATTAATGAAGTTCCCAAGAATAAATCTCCAGGATCAAATGGATTCAGATGTGAATTCTACCAAACATTTAAAAAACAGTTAATTCCAATGCTATGTAAAGTATTTGGAAAAATAGATAAAGAAGGAGTCCTATGGGGCACCTAGGTAGTACGGTAGATAGAGCACCAGCCCTGCAATCAGAAGAACCTGAGTTCAAATTTGGCCTAAGACACTTAACACTTCCTAGCTGTGTGACCCTGGGCAAGTCATTTAATTCCAATTGCCTCAGGAAAAAAAAAGTCCTGCCAAATTCCTTCTATGACACAAATATAGCACTGATATTTAAAGAGTCAAAACAGAGAAAGAAAATTACAAGCCAACTGATGCAAAAATTTTAAATAAAATATAAGCAAAGAGATTCCAGCAAGTTATAAAATCAACAGCAAACATTATTTGTAATGTAGAGAAGCTGAATGCATTCCCAATAAGATCAGGGGTGAAACCAGAATACTCATTATCACCACCATTATTCAACATTGTCCTAGAAATGTACGCTTTAAAATAAATTAAAGAATTAGAATAGGCAATGAGGAAATAAAAATATCACTTTTTGCAGATGATATATTGATATACTTAAAGAATCCTAGAAAATCATCCAAAAACTTACTGGAAACAATTCCCAACTTTAACAAAGTGCAGGATATAAAATAAACTCATACAAATCATCAGCATTTCTATATATTACTGACAAAGCCCATCAGCAAGAAAGAGAAAGAGAAATTCCATTTAAAATTATTGTAGACAAAATAATATACTTGGGGATCTACCTGCCAAGACAAACCCCAAAACTATATTAGCACAATTAAAAAAATTATAAAATGACAATTCTATCTAATTTGTCCTACTCATTCAGTGCCATATCAATCAAATTGCCAAAACATTATTTTATAGAACTAAAAAAAAAGGGGGGATATGGGAAAACTGGAATACTAATTCATAGTTGATGGAGTTGTGAACTGATCTGGCTATTCTAGAAAGCAGTTTGGAATTATGCCCAAACGGCTAACAAACTGTGCATACTCTTTCTTTCTTTTTTAATTTTTTTTGAATCAAAACAACAATCATTTATTAAGTATCACTAAGTTAAAGGTAATATTTTAAGGGTTGGGACTACAAACAACCAAAATAATCTGGGCTCTCAATGAGCTCAGTCTAATGGGGGACAAGTTCAGGCTCTCAAAATCCACAAATAAGAATTGAACCTAGATTTCTCTTGACTCTTTGCATTGTAACATCCTGCTTTTAAAATTAACCTTTATCCTTTTATCTGTACCTAGGAAGTATAAAAGTCTCAATAATACTTTATCAAAACAACTTCCATGTGAACTTTTTTGTTTACTGTTATTGAAGCTTGGTTTATTTAAAATTTTTCACTTGCAGAATATGAACAGCTGCCAAAATACATAGAATAAATATTTTTTAATTCTCTATTTTTTTCTTTATTAAAGCTTTTTATTTGCAAAACATATGTATGGATAATTCTTCAACATTGACCTTTACAAAGTTTTCCGTTGCAAAATTTCCCCCCTACTCTCCACCTCTCCCCTAGATAGCAGGAAGTCCACTACATGTTAATTATGTTAAAATACTTGACAAATCAAATATATGTGTACATATATTGTAGTGGCAAGGAACTGGAAACTGAATAGATGCCCATCAGTTGTAAATGGCTGAATGAGTTATGTTATATAAATGTTATAGAATATTATTGTTCTACAAGAAACCATCGGCAGGATGATTTCAGAAAGACCTGAAGAGACTTGCATGAATTAATGTTAAGTGAAATGAGTAGAAATCAAGAGAACATTATACATGGCAATAACAAGATTATACAATGATCAGTTCTGATGGATGTGGCTCTTCACCAGTGTGGTGATTCAGGCCAGTTCCAATGGTCTTGTGATAGGGAGAGCTATCTGCATCCAGAGAGAATCCAGAGGGCCTGAGTGTGGATCACAATATAATATTTTCACCTTTTTTGTTATTGTTTGATTGTACGTGTTTAACATACATTGGATTAATTGCCATATGCATGTGTTTTAAAAATAAAAAGCTTTTTAAAAATGAAAGCTTTTTTTATTTTCAAAATACATGCAAAGATAGTTTTCAACATCCACCCTAGCAAAACTTTGGGTTACAATTTTTTCTCCCTCACTTTCCCCCACCCCTCTCTCCTAGATGACGAGTAGTCCAAAATAAGTTAATCAAGTGCAGTTCTTCTAAACATATTTCTGCATTTATCATGCTGCACAAGAAAAACCAGATCAAAAAGGGAAAAATGAGGGAAAAAAGCCAAGCAAACAACAATAAAAAAGGTGAAAATACTATGTGGTGATCCACATTCAGTCATTATAGTCCTTTTTGTGGATGCAGATGGCTCTCTCTCCTTGGCAAGTATATTGGAATTGACATAAATTACCTTATTTCAACATTCATTTTTGTAAAACTTTACATTCCAAATTTTTCTCCTTTCCTTTCTCCCTCCTCTTCCTCTTCCTTAAGTCAGCAAGCAATTTATTTTATTTTTATTTTTATTTTATTTTATTTGTAAAACATATGCATGGGCAATTCGTCAACATCAACCCCCACACAGCCTCCTGCCACAAATTTCTCCCCCCAACTCCCCACCCCTCCCCTAGATGGCAGGATATCCACCACATGTTAATTACGTTAAAATACTTGACAAGTCAAATATATGTATACATATTTCCAAACTCATTGTTGTGCAAGAAAAATCGTATCTACACGAAAGACATATCAGATAAAGGAAACACAGTGTAAGTCAGCAAGCAATTTAATATAGTTTAAACATGTGCTGTTCTTTTAAACATATTTTTATATTTGTTGTGTAAGAAAAATCAGATCAAAAGGGAAAAAACATAGAAAGAAAACAAATAAATAGAAAGGTAAAAATAGTATGCTTCAATCCATATTCAGTCTCCATAATTCTTTCTCTGGATCTGATTGGCATTTTCCATGTCAAGTCTATTGGAATAGCTTTGAATCACCACAATGTTGAAAAGGGACAAGTATAATCACAGTTAATCATCACATAATCTTCTTGTTACTGTGTACAATGTTTTCCTGGTTCTACTCACTTCATTCAAAATCAGTTAAAAAGAGGAATTGTAGAAGCCCAAGGACTGGGAAAAGAAATACCAGGAAGAAGTGGTTGATCAACCATGTCAGCTATTTCACAGGATCATGGGGACTAAGAATATGGACTTGCTATGCTTGGAGAAGGTGACTTTTTCTTTGTTATCTATCAGAATCCATGTGATAGAAAAGTCAGGTTCAAATTGCATTTATCATGCTGTCCTTCAGTGGTTCTTCTGCTATGGACGATTAATACTTTTTTGTTCATCTGTGTAAAACTGGAGGTTTCTTCCCACATAAAATTAGCTTATAGATTTTTTGCTTGTAGGTACACCTTACTGAGTTCAGTCATAGTTGTGATCTTATCTGACTCACAGTTAATGCTTAGAAGAGTTATTCCATGTGCTACAAATAAAATTGCCTTCTTTACACACATCATTCTTCAGCAATCCTTGTAAGTCTGTGTATATCTCAAGTTATGCAGCCATGGATCTTTGGCCATTTCTTCAACCCAATCTACTTCAAGTTCTCCCATTTTTTCTCTTGCCACATGCCAGGGAAATTCATTGTCTTCCAACCTGTGCATTGCCTAATATATAATGATTGGAAAGAATGAAAGAAGGAAGAAGTTCCTTTATTCTCCAAACTAGGTTCTTCCTTTCTTAGGTATAGTAAACTTGAATACAGTAGATATGAAGACAAATTCAAATCTTGGATCTACCAAATGTGAGACCTTGGATAAATCACTTCCCCTTTCTGACTGTATTTTGATATATAAATAATAGGATCACCCCTATTAGCAATAAGCTCCCTACGGGCCAGGATTGTTTGTGATTTGTTCTTTGTATCTTCAGCAGTTACTACATAATCATCATTTAATAAGTTCTTGTTGATTGATTATTATTTGATGAAGGCGTTAGATTCTATGATCTCTAAAATGCTTTCTGGCTTAAAATTTTATAATCATTTTAATTGTGGACTTCTGGAAACAATATCCTAACTTAGGTGTTCAACCTAATGGAATTATTCTATTGATGGGACATTTAAGAGGGCTAAATGAGATAATATTTGTAAAGCACTTAGCACTGTGAGTGGGACATATTAGATACCCAATAAATACTGATTTCCTTCTATTCCTTTTAAAACAAGAAAAGGAAGGCAGTATGACAGGTTGATGGGAACAATTTGGAGGCAGGCAGTCCTGTAACAATCTTCAAATCACAGTACTCAAGCTGCCACTTCCTTTGTCTAAAAATTGCCTTAATCTTTCAAATAGCAGCTATTTCAATATGTTAACCTTTTTGGGGAAGACTTTTATTGAGAGCTGAATTGATACAGTACATCCCATTTTTATTGCCAAACGTGTTTTTTTTTCTTATATTTCATACATTAATAGAGGCAAACACATTTCTTTGGGGTTAACCACAAGGTACAAAGAGAATTGCTTGCCTGATTCTCGCAATCATTCTTGGGTTTGCCCAAACCTACTAACAGCAAAGCACTTTGGTAGATATTAGAGATACCTTATAACTTCTGGTTTCTTGGAGCTTATAATCTAATTGGAGAAGATATAAACAATTAAGAAAAAAGAATAAAGTATATATACAGGAGATTCTGCTGTAATTGTTGTAAGTCTTAGGAATCATACCACTAGATTAAAGCTAGATTTCTAAGCTCTCTTAAATATGCGTCTATGTGTGTATGAAAAACATTCATTAAGATTTTTATTATTATTACTTTGTTGTTATTTTTAGTATTTCCACAATTGAAAATAAATAAACAAATGAGATTTTATATTATGTATCATGCTGCTAAGCCATGAAGATACAAATATAAAAGGGGAATAGTTCCTGTCCTCCAGCAGCTTACATTTTAATAAGAAAGATATGGATGGTTGAATGTTAGCCAGGAAAAGGAGTTATAGTCTGGAAAGTCACAAATCATGAAGATGGTTAGGTAGAACAAAAGAGTAATCAATTTAATCAATTAATGTGTCCTTTCGAGAGTCAATGGGTAACTTGCATTCCTATAGAAGCTTCACATTCAACTTACTTGCATGAGGTTCCTAACAGAATACCTTCATCCATTTCTTCTTGGGGTGACAAACCAAGGAGCTATCAGCAAACTCCAGCAACTAGCACTTTGTGAAAAGAGAGAAAATCAGTTTTTTAAATGAGTAAATGCTTCAGGCAGCTTTCCAAACAGTTAGTTTGCCTTAAAAACAAAACAGAACACATTATTGTTTAATTATGCTGCCTGCAGTTCTCTTCTAGCCAAAGCAAAGCCATGCTACATGTTGATAAATTGCCTTGGGAGCCGCCCAAATCCTCCCATCCACATTCCCCCTCAGTCCAGTGACATTTTCCTCTACTCTATCACTTTGGAAAGTGACATTAATTACTCCTGCTTATGCATTTAAAAAAAAAAAGACAAAAAGAATGGAGTTTTACAATACAATAAAGATGTCAGCCAAAATGGTACTGTTTCTATTATTATTTTCTCTGCTTCTCTGATCATGTACTCAGCTTGATGGTATCTCTAGGCTGTGTCTTGTTTCACAACAGTTGAAGCTTTTCCTTGGAATCTGAAAATATGGCCTTTTCTCTAGATAATCCAGAGCCTGTTTTCATCTAATCTGAGATCTTAGAACTAGTCATTTCACCCCAAAACTCTCCCTTCTCAACTTCCCTATTATTACTGAGGACACCAGTATCTTTTCAATCACCCATGTTTCCTACTTATTTGTCTCCCACTTGTCACTTTCATCCACCCCATATATCCAATCACTTGCTAAGTCTTGTTTCTACCTTCATATATGTCCCCTTCTTTCTACTCACACAGCTATAATTAGAGTTCAGACCCCTCATTGCTTCTTGTCTGAATTATTGTAATACTCTTCTTCTTTCTCCCACTTAATAGTATTTTATTTTTCCAATTACAGGTAAATATAGTTTTCAACATTTACTTTTATAAGATTTTTATTTTTCTCCCTTCCCTCCTTCTCCCTAAGATGGCAAGCAATCTGATATAGGTTATGCATGTACAATTATATTAAACACATTCTCACAAATAGTCATGTTGTAAAAGAAGAATCAGAATAAAAGAGAAAAACATCAAGAAAGAAAAAAAAAACTCCAAAGTGAAAACAATATGCTTCAATCTACATTGAGATTCCATAGCTCTTTCTTTGGATATGGTCAACATTTTCTATCATGAATCCTTTGGGATTGTCTTGGATCACTGTATAACTGAGAAGATCTAAACCTATCATAGTTCCTTATCCTACAATGCTATTGTTACTGTGTACAATGTTCTCCTGCTTCTGCTCATTTACCTTTGCATCAGTACATGTAGGTTTTTAAAGGTTTTTATGAAATCCTCCTGTTAATTATTTTTTTCATAGAACAATAATATTCTATGTAATAACCTTCTAATTGTCTTCCTTTCATCAAGTCTCTCCTTCTTCCAATCCATCTTTCCTTATTACCAAAGGGATTCTCTTAACATGGGTTTGGCCATCTCATGTTCCTACTTGTTAAACTTGAACGGCTCCCTATCACCTCCAAGAAGAGATTGAACACACACTTTTTATAATATGAAATTGTTCATTTTTGACCCCTTCCTACCTTCTTCCATTTTACTTCCCTTCAGATAATCTACTGTCCAGCTCCATTGACTCACTTGCTATTTCTCATACATGATACGTACCTTTGAACTGACTATGCCCCATGCCAAGAATGTTCCACCTCCTTGCCTCTCTACTTTTAGTTAAATTGCCTTCCATAGATTCTCTTTATATCTTGCATGCACTTCTTTATTTGCATACTGATTCCCCTATTACAATGTAAACTCCTCAAGGACAGGAAAATTTTTTTTTTACCTTTCTTTGTATCCCAATGCTTAGCATAATGTAAATTCATAGTAAGTGCTTAATAAATACTTATTGACTGATTAACTAACTTATTCATCACTGCCAGGTATCTTCACCTTTAGAAAATAGGGTACAGATCATTTCAAAGTGATTCCTAGACACTGAAGTATTCTTTAAATTCTGCAAAATCAGTAGAATTTTCTTGTTTCTTTGTTTTTAAAAATTGAAATGGTAAAAGGAGAGGAGGAATTTGAAGTGGGAAAGGGTGCTCCCATGACTTATGCAGGGGATCTTGGGTTTTCCAAGTCTATGCCAGCAGAGGGCAAACTCTGCCAGGTCCTCTGAAGGCTTCTATTAGGAACCTAGTACCAGATTGTCTTCTGAAAACTAGTTTGGGAGGATCCTTATCAAAATATTGGCTAATAGGAAATGATTTATTTTGGCTCAGAGAATAAGAGGTGGAGAGGAACTGTAATCTGCACTGGTGGAAGATTTAGCCACTGATAAAATCACAGTTATTTTGAAGTATTGAACATTTAAGTAGACAATAAGATTGAAGATGCAAGATTCCTCAAGATAACCTGCAAGACATCCCCCCTCCCATCAAGTTTTTTTCCCCACATTTTCATAGCAATTGTTAATTTTCTCTTTTTCATTTTTAAATTTTCATTTTTAAATTCACAAGCAGTCTTTTTCTGTCCTCACTTGCCATACTGAGACACACACACACACACAAACAGAGAGGTGGGGAAAGAGGCAGAAACAAATCCTTGTCCCAAATATGAATAGTCTGGTAAAGCAAATTCCTATATTGTTCATGTTCATGTGATCTGTAACATGGAGATAATAATAGTATCTATCTCAATTGTGTTGTGAAGATCAAATGAGATAGCAATTGTAAAGCATTTAGCACAGTGCCTATCACACAGTATTATATGTTAACTATTATTACATTGTTTCTAATTTTTTACTATCACAAAAAGTAGTTATAAATATAAATAAGTGCTGCTTATTTATCCATGGCTTCCTTGGAGTATAAGCTCTGAATGGGATGCCTGGTTTAAAGGGATTGGTTGTTTTAGTCACTTTATATTTAATAACTTGCAAATTGCTGTCTAGGTCCACCAACAATGTGTTAGCATGCTTATTATTTCACAATCCTTCCATTACTGACTATTGCCATTTTTTTGACCATCTTTGCCAGTTTTTTGGGTGTAGGGTAAAACTCAGGATTGTTTTAATTTGCATTTTTATTAATCATATGGAGCACTCTGTCATGTGGTTGTGATTACTTTGCAATTTTTTTTATTTGAGAACTGTTTATATCCTTAGACACTAGCTGAGTGATTCTGGACAAGTCACTTAATTTCTGTTTCACTCAATTTTATCATCTAGAAAATCAGGATAATAGTGTCTTCTAGGTTTTTTGGAAGGATGAAGTAAGATAATGATTATAAAGTAATCAGTACAATGCCTAGCATGTAGTAATTGCTATATAAATCCTGCTATTATTAGGTCATATATATATATAGCCTAGCCATGAAAACAGTTTATTCTTTCAGCTATTTAAGTTGTTCTTTATTTCTATAACAAACTCTTTGTAATAGAATCTATATGATTATTTTGTGTATTCTGGTAGGTTGATGCCCAGATATTTTATTTGTTTTGTAATTATCTGAAGTGGGATTTTTCTTCCTTTTATTGCTTCTTTAACTTTGTTATTATTATATAGAAATGCTGGTTATTTTGAGAGTTTTTTGTAGTCTACAACCTTGCTGTAGCTATTGTCTCAATGAGTAGCCTTATTTATTCCCTAGAATTTTTCTTAGTATATTATTTTATTATTAGAAAATGATGATAGTTTTAGTTTTCCTATCATTATGTCTTTAATTTCTTTTTCTTATCTTACTGCTTTTGCTAGAATTTCCAGAATGAAATCAAATAATTGTGGGGAGAGAGGGCATCTTTGCTTCATTCCCATATTTATTGGAAAAGGTACTAGTAAATTTTCATTGCACATGATTCTTTTCATTTTAGACAGATGATTTTTTTAGGACAGTAAAAGATCCTTCTATGCCTCTACATTGAAGTGTTTTGTTTTTTGTTTTTTTTTTTAGTACTAATGAATTCTGTGCTTTGTTTATTGTTTTACCTGTTGCAGCTATGAAAATAATCATGTGGTTTTGGATGTTTGGATTTTGATATGATTAGTTATGCTGTTTGTTGGTTTTCCCAATATTGAACTATTCTTACAGTTCTTATAAATTCCACTTGGTAACAGTGAATAATTCATTACAATCCATTTGGCAGAATTTTTTTTTTAAATGAGTCAGTTTTTATTAATGATATTGGTCTACAGTATTCTTTCTGGGTTTTTGGCCTTCCCAGGTTTAGGTTTTAGAACTACATTTGTCTCATAGACAGGTTATGATAGGGTGCTTTCTATCCCAATTTTTGAGAATAATTTGTGAAGTATTAATACTAATCTTTAAAAATTTTGATAAAATTCTCCTTTTAACCCATCAGGATCAAGAGTTTTATTTGGTATTTCATTAAATACTAGTTCTATTTTTGTTTCTGAGATTGGGTTATTTAAGCTATCTAGATGACATTTTGATAATTCATTTTATATTTTGAAATTATTTATCTATTTCTTTTGTGCTCATTTTGTTAATCTATTACTGTGCATGACATATTTTTATTATTCTTCTTATTTCATTTTATCTCTTTACCATGCCTCCTTCAGATCTATGCACTCAGTAGTTGTTCAACAAATGTTACTGCCTAAATTAGTAGACAAGAGAAGTGAGGTGGCACAGTGAATAGAGTGCTGATTCTGAAGTCCAAAGGACCTGAGTTCAAATCTAGTCTCAAACACTTACTTTCTGTGTGACCCTGGACAAATCACTTATTCTTATTTGCCTTAGCTCCTGATCTGTAAAATGAGTCAGAAAAGGAAACGACAAAACTATTCCATTATCTTTGCTAAGAAAACCCCAAATGGAATCACAAAGGGTTGGATGTAACTGAAAATCATTAAACAGAGAACAAGTAGTAGTAGACAAAGGAGGTTTAAAGCTTGCTAAATCCTTTATAATAATTAAATGAGAAAGAAGTTCGTAGTGAACAGATCTGATTCTGGAAAGATAAGATGAGTTGATTATAGAAGCTACCAAAGAAATCATCTTCCCCAACCTTCTCACTGTACAGATGAGAAAAATGAGGTCCAAAGGGATTTACCGACTTACCCTTAATCAAACAGTTGAAGAATCAGGATTTAATCCAGGTTGACTTTCTCCAAAGTTAAGACTATCACTTTTCTGTGCTGCATTGGTATGAGAGTCATGATACTTCTTAGTCCTGTTCTATGATCTGAAACTAATCACTTAGCTTTTCTCCAAATCCAGCTGCCACCTGCCTTGCATGGACATTAGTAAGATTAATGGCTTCATGTTTGAAAATAGCTCAGGTTGTAAATACAAGTTATGTTTCCAAATATCTCTTTGCAAATAAGGCTAAGATACAGGAATTTTTCTCTCCCATTCTCTACCTTCCTTATTCCTAGGCATTACACATAGTGGTAAAATCATCTACCAACCTGATTTCTTCTATATTAACTCTTTAGTTTTGTTTGTTTTGGTCGTGTTGAAGAAAACTTTGTCCAGTTCCATCTCCTTTCTGAGTCAAACTGCCCTTGGCTAACAATGATTTATTCACTGCAGTTTACTGATAAGGCTTGTAATGTGCCTCTGATGACCAGATAACCTAGGCACTCATAATCTTCTTAAATATAAAGGCACACTCATCATAGCTATCTCAGATCTTTTCCTTGGAAAATAAAGATCGTGGTACTTTGATTCAAAACCATTTCCATCTATTTTAAGAGGGTTATTACTTTCTGAAATATGGGTATGCTTTCAGCCTAATTTATTTCTAGAGGTATAAAGTATAGTAGGAAAATTTTTAAGATAAATACAGAAAAGGCAGCTACTTGTGATACAGTAGATAGCATGCTAGACTCAGAAGCAGGATGATATGGATTAAAATCCCACCTTTGGCTTATACTAGTTCTGTGACCTTGGATTTGACCTCTTTAAACCTTAATCACCTAATTTATAGAATGAGGACTATAATATCACTTATCTCACTAAGTTGTGAGGGTCAAATGAAAGCACATGAAAAGCTCTTTGCAAACTTTTAAGTATTGTATAAATGCTAGCTATTATAATTATCATATGGAAATTTCAAGTGGAAAGTTTGTCTACATTTGAGTTGAGATAAAAAGCTAAATCTTTCCTGTTTGGCTCTTAGATCTTTCAGTGAAGCTATTAAATATGGGAATAAGGATGTATTATAAAATCATTGACTCAGGAAAGAATATCAGAAGCTAAAGAATATACTTTATTGTTAAGTAAACTGAGGTCTAGGGAAATTAAGAAATTTGTCTAAGATCGCTAGACTTAGTCAACACATCCAAATGATTCAAGAGAGCAAGCACTGCTACTTATTACATAAGTGACATTAGGCAAGAAATACAAAGATATCTGGAAGCAGATTAAAAGATATAATACATTCAGAGGGCATGCAAAGAAGTAAAGAATGTCTTTGCCAGAACAAGGGTGTATTGTGTGTGTGTGTGTGTGTGTATGTGTGTGTCTCTGTGTGTATGAAGTACTATGCTTTTATTATCTTATTCTATTTATAAAGTACTTTCATGAGATCTGGATTTCTGTCTAATATTTAATTTGAAGTCCTCTTGCTTCTGAGGAGGAAGGGAAAAGTAGAAATAAAGTCTATTCCAGGCACAAAATAGGGTAAAGTTTCCATGCCTAGAGGTCCAAAGGGGAAATGACAGAATATCAAATCTTTGATTTGGTGTGGGATACTCAGAGAGGAGTAAAATACTACCAGTATGGAAAGATACTATAGCTTGCAGCCAAATTAGGGAGGGCTTTCTATGTCAACCTGTGGAGTTTTCAAGCTCTTCAGAATCCAACAGAAGTCCCAGAAGTTTTTGAACAATGTAGTGACAGTCAGAACTCTGCATTAGGAATATCATTTTTGGCAGCTATGTGAACAAGGGTCGATAGGAAGAGAGAGGAAAAATTGGGGATAGAAAGTCTAGATTATTATAATAATTTAGGTAAGAACAAGTAAGAAATAATGAGGACTTGTACTAGGCTGTTACTATTGTGAGTAGAAGGGAAAGGAACAGATAATGTAGAAGTAGAAATGGCAACTTTGCAACTGATAGGACATGAGGAATGAGGGGAGAGGAACAATTAAGGATCATAACACCGATTAAGAAGTAACTGATTTAAATTGAGATGTCCTAGACATAAAGTATTTGTATTTATTTTAAAATGTGTCTGAATTATAAGTACAGGAATAAACCTATGATTTCAAGACAAGGAACTCCCCCCCCCCATTTATATAGGCCAATACCTTCTCTGACTCAGTCTTGGAGCATTGTCTTGGGCACTCAGAGATAAAAATAAAGTGACTTGTCTAAGTATCTGCCAGCAGTGAGACTTGAACTAATCTGTTTCCTGGCTCTATAGTAATATAGTAATATCTGCTATAGGTAATCTTTTTAAAATTTGCAACATTTCTGGAATCAGGAGAACTCATCTTCTCAAGTTCAAATCTGACCTCAGACACTTACTGGCTATGTGATCCTGAGCAAGTGACTCAATCTTGTTTGTCTTAGTTTCCTCATCTGTAAAATGACCCAGAGAATGACATGGCAAACCAATCCATTATCTTTGCCAAGAAAACTCCATATGGGGTCTCAAAGAGTGGGACATGATTGAACAAAAAGATGAGAGTACAAAAATTAATAGTCAGTTTTAGCTAATATGTGGAGGCACGTAGGCATAAAGGAAAAAAAAAAACTAGTCTGGGAATCAAGTAACATAGGTATTTTTCTTGACTTTGCTACTAATCAGCTGTGTAACTTTGAACAAATTATAACCTCCCTGTGTTTCATATTCTTCAACTCAAAATGAAGAGCGCAATCTGTATGATTATCAAAGTGCTTTCCAGCTCTGGGTTCTTAACCTAAAGACTTTGAATTTGTCTCCTACAATATAAATTTTGACAACATATTTCAGTACAATTGTTTTTTTTTATAATCCTTTGGCTTTAAAAACATAATTTTGAGAAAGGCTTACTTAACTGCTAAAGGGGTCTGTGAAATAAACAAAAAAAGGTTAAGAACTTGTTTTAGCTCCTAATTTCAAAATTTTCTTACTCTGCCTTTATTGTAATTTTAATAACTTATTAAAAAAAACAAGTGATCCTTTACTTAACTATGATCTCCCAGTTACCCATAGTTGCAGAAAAACTAAGAGTGGTTCGCTAGTCATAGATGGTATCCACCATACTTCACTTAGGGGAGGCTCCTCGAATTTCAAGCAAAGGCCCTAAAAGGAAATAAACTACCTCCAAAAATGCTGCTACTCTTGATATCCTTAACTACTAAAGTGATATTATATCACAATTCTCTATCTCCTTGTTCTCTCTCCAGGTAATCTTTTCAAGGCTCCTGTACCTGGGCTGTCTATTCTTCAAGCCTCAATTGGAAAATCTAAGTGTTTCCCCTGCTCAGTAATCTTTCATCCATTAACAATTTCAATTTGTGAAATGTGATTTTTTTCTTATGGGGAAGTTTTATAGCAGGCTAGATTCCAGGAAAAGTGTTAAAGAAATGGTTAAAAATAAGATACTCTAATCATAACAGCCTGTTCTTTCTTTGTTCTTAAGAATTTTTTTTTTCCAGGAGAAGTTGTCTGGAGCAGAATACTGAGCAATTTAGATTTCTTCTTTATTGGGAAGAAATCTAAAGCTTCAGTTCTCATAGGAAATAGCATTAGTCAGAAGAAGAGAAATGAGCTTTGTGCCAGTTAATGTTTGCATAATGGTTGCCCTGGGGCAGTGTGCAACTTAAAAATAACCCTTTTTGCTTCCCATACTGAAGTTTGGCACTCAGAAATTATTCATGATTACATTTGCTGCTTGTCTCTTGGAGAACTGAGCCTGGGCAGGAGTGAGTAGACTCAAATAGAGATGATTAGGGATGCTTATACTGTATTCAAGAAGCTAGTAAGGCAAGGAGGGAGAATGGATGCATTATGGGTCATCGTGAAGTATGGAGGTATCATCTCAGGCTTCAGAATTGTTACAGAAACAAATTTACAGGACAAAATGGGAGGTCATGCTTGAAGTTTCTTATGAAGACAGCTTTATGGCATCTCTGAGCCCAATCTAATGAGAAGACTGAGCAACATGCCTTTCAGTGAGATGGGGACATTTTCTACAGAGGAAATGTAAACTTCTTTTCACGTTTTTCAATCTAGGGATTACATTTGAAACAAAGAGAGAGAGAGAATGTGTGTCTGTTATATTTCCCTCTTATGTCATCTATCATACAAGTTCCAAAGTCTCTTGGGGATAAAAAAAAATCTAGATATTACCAGAGAAAACGATGAATATCATAGTTTTTCTTTACCTTATGTCCCGAAATAACTAATAAACTAGTGTTTACCCCCAAACATTGCATAGAGAAAAACTAAATATCAAATACAAATCTTAATACCTATATGAAGGAGTCTAGTTATTTATCTGTCATATAAATTCTCACAATATATCCAGCAGTTGTGATGGTTTGCTCTAAGTGCAAATAGAGAAAAATTAAAGGAAAGAAAAGTAATCAAAAGGTATTCAACATCCAAATCTCTATTTAAAAAAATTTAAGATATCTTGGCAACTCATTACAAAGAACTGCTTCTGCTTTTCTTTTTCAGTCACACTGTCTTTCTTATTATATATATATATATATATGTATATATATGTACATATACATATACATATACAGTGATTTAAAGTATGCAGACATTTCCTAATGCTCTTCCTTCATAGCAACCTTTTGAAGTAGAAGGTATTGATCAAGGCAAATTCAACAAACAAAAAAACCACACTTGCTTTCAAGTTGTTGATATTCTATTGGGAATAGGAAGAAAGTGAGTTACATCAATTCTGTATATAAGATAATAAACAACAATAATTAATGACAATAACAATAGTTCAAATTTGTCTATCACTTTAAGGTTTACAAAGCACTTGTCAAAACAAAAAGATATTGCTAAGGGAAAAATGACTTTGACAGATGATTGGAGAAAAGATTTTAAGTACAAATACCCACTAATCAGTTACTGCAATAGTCCAAGGGTGATAAAGGCTGTTGCACCTGGGTGATGGCAGGGCCAGAGGAGAAGAATGTGCATATAAAAGAGATGTTATAAAGATAGAATGAACAGGCCTTGTTGACAGATTGGATATGGGGACTAAAAGTGAGGGACAAGCCAAAGCTGGCATCTAGATTGAAAGCCTGGGTAACTGGGAATGGAAAAGAAGACCCAAGACAGAACCCTGGGGGCAGCCACAGTTAGAGAACTTAATCCAGAAAAAAGAGACTAAGAAACAGTTAGATATATAGGAGGAAAACTAGGATAGAGTAGTATCACATGGACACCTAGAGAGAAATATCAAAGATAAGAATGTGATCGATTATGTCAAAGACTGCAGGAAAGTAAAAAAGGATGCAGATTGTGTCAATTTGACAACTAAAAAAATATTGATAACTTTGAAGAGAACAATTTCAGTTGAATGTTGAAATTGGATGCCAGACTACAAAGAGTTAAGAGAATATAAGGAAGGGAAGGGGGGAATCAGTTTTTTCTCAGTGTAGGGATTATATTTGAAACAAAGAGAAAGAGTTATATTTCTCTGTTATGTCTCTATCATGCAAGTCCCAGAGTCTCTTAGGAATAAAAAAGAGCCAAAAGATTATATATTATGCCATAGAGGATAGTGAATGTCACATTTTTTCTTTTACCTTATACCCTGAAATGACTAATAGATTAGTGATTGCATAGAGAAAAACTAAAATCAAATGCAAATAGTCTTAATGCTTATGGGAAGGAGCCTAATTGTTCATTTCTCTCTGTCATATATGCATCTCAAGTATAGCCTCAAAAAATAGATATAGGATGGGTATTTTACAGTATCTTTAACTGTAAAATGGGGATAGGATGAACAAGATGACAGTGCAAAGCATTTTGTAAACCTTAAGAAACTATATAAATGCTAGTTACTACTATGACAAAAATAACTATTACTATAGTAGAAGTACTATTACTACTATTATTACCACTACTATTTCTTCATCTTCTTTCTGCTTCTTCTTCTCCTTCTCTTTCTCCTCCTTCTCTGTTCCTCCTACTTCGACCACCCTATGCTTATTACCTTGCTGGAGCTCTAGTTTTCTCTCCTTAGCTAAGATTGCATTTTTTAAACAAATTATTTGATATCTTGATTCTCAAGTCAGTGAAATCTAAGAAAAACACAAATGGGCAAGCATGACAATAATAAACTCTGGGTATTAGTACATGAAGAGTATAAAGAAGTCAAATATAGGGGTATAAAGTACCATGGGAAGGTGCCTGGAAGGGTTAGAAGCTAAGAATAGGATACAAAAGACTAATCAGTTTCACAAATTTTGCCCCATTTCTGTGCTTCTTTCACACATCTTCCTCCTTTCTCCTTCCTGCTCTATAGTTATCTGTATTTCTGCAAAATGAGGTCTCTATTCCTTGAAATATTTTAAAAAGAGGTCTTAGAACTAATAGGAAGTCTCTCTTTTGTTTCTTACAGCACTTGTACAGGCAGTCATAGCTGGAGATCTAATGAAGGTAAGAAATAATTTTTACAAACTATAAACTAATACCATCCCTCATTCCAAGCCATCAGGCTTCTGTCATAAGCAAGATCTATCTGCCATTTGCCTTCTTTGACTTAAGATTTTTTTTTATTTAAAAAAATTTTTTTTGCATCTTAACAAAAGGTACGGACTGCTAAGACTAGAGATGGGCTGGGGGAGAGGATAGCCCTAGCTTCCACATTTCTTATTGGGAGGGAAACTTAAGAAGCCTCCCTAAGGCAGTTACCTTGATCAATTAAAATAGGAGTGCCTGCAGAGAACAGTAAGCATCCAATCTAGCCTCTAATCTTTGAATATGCTTAAGAGACTGAGATTTCTTTTTAGAAACCATCATGATGTGTTTTTGCAGGCACTACCCAAACAGCCCCTAAAACATAGTCCGCAGAGGGAAGTTGGATAGTCTAGGATTATTTCAGCATCATATTTTTGGGGGCAGGGCAAACCTCTGCAAGACTTGTCTTCCCTCCTGTGGGAATAAAGTTGAAACTTGGTAATTTTGGTACAGGTAAATTTGCTTAAATGTAGAGGAAGCTTTTACTTCTGGCTTCAAGGCAAAAGGGTTTTGGATGTGAGTTCATAAAAAGATAAATTAAAAAAAAAACACTTCTCTCTTCTTAGAAAAAAAAGGGTGAAGACTATTAGGGCAGAATGCTATATATGTTATAATACAAGATTGCTTTATCTGCTATTTTTACTTAACTGTTTGCTATAAGAGAGGGATAGTAGATCCAGAAACTACAGTGATATAAAATCAAAAGACAGCAATAATTTTTTTAAAGCCAGCAAGTAGGTGTTAATCTACATTTTCAGCAATTAGAAGAGATCTGTAAATTTTGAGTATATGGATTTGCTGACAGCATAAACTATGCCCCTTACCACTTTCCACTATATAAGAAATGCATTCTGTTTTCTCCCCTTTTCATTATTTACAAGTTGTTATGGGTGGAAGATCCAATGGACAATATGTGCCATCAAGCCGATACAAATACAGTGACCAAGAATCAAAACAAATAAGTGCACATCACCATTGGAATACATCCTCAAATCTACATCAGATGTGTTTCATGCCATCCACATTAGGCTTCAACAATTCTGGGAGCATACTTCTGAAACCTTACATGAAAATTCTCTCCCTCCAGGGTGCCCTCCCCTAATATCTAAACAGCAATGAAGAATTCTTCACTTTCTTCACTTAATGCTCTGTCTTTTCCAATTTTCTCCTTCCATTATTATAATGATGAATTTATTTTTAAAGCCATTAGTTATCATGATTCCTACCCACAATGTGGGTCACAAAAAATTGAATAACTAGAGGACTGGTTTGCTGCCAATTTTCTTCTTCTTTCTTTTATTCTATAGTGAACATAAGTTCAGAAGCTGCATCTCTTTCAGTGATTCCAGTTTGCTTGCTGTCCTTCCTATATTTAAATTAGGCAGCTAAGTGTAATAGTGGATAGAATTCTGGATTTAAGTGTTAAAAACTGAATAAAAATCTTCATTCAGACAATGTCTAGTTGTGTTACACTGACCAAATCCTTTAACCTCTCAGAAGTTTAGCTTCTTTATCTACCAAATAAAGATAATTATAACAATTCTCTCTTAGGGATGGTTAGAACATGGACTTATAGTCATGGAGATATGAGTTAAAACCTCAGATACTTACCAGTATGTGTGATCTTGATTAAAATACTTAATCTCTGTTTGACACAATATCTTCATTATGAGGATCAAATGAGATAGTATTTATAAAGTGCCTTTTAAACCTTAAAGTATTACAAAATATTAGTTATAATTGTTATGTACACAACTGAACACAAGTGGTCTTTTCAAACACAGTTTCAAAATGGAATCTACCTTCTATTATTCCCTCCCATCATCACTTGCTAAGCTGATGGCAATTTGATGCGAAAACATCAAATGTTCTTTTCTTTTCCTTCTTCCTCACCTCACTCCACATGCAATAAGCTGACAAATCCCATCCATTTTACCTCCACAGTATGTATCTCTGATATATATACCTTCATCACTGTTCATACAGCTACCACTGAAATTCAAGGATTCATCATTCCTGACTTAGAGTACCTGGTCTCTCTCTGCCTCCAGTCTGTCCTCCTTTCTATTCCATCATTTACATAACAGTCTAAATAATCTACCAGAGGCATATCTGAGTAGATTGTCCTCATGTCAAAAATCTTTAGCTGTTGTCTAGAATAAACTCCCTAGGCAGTCATTTAATTGTATTGACGATCTAGTTTCAGTATGGTTTATGTTCCTTATTTGTTCTTACTGTCCTTTATGTATTCTATATAGTCAATTAATAAACTTTTATTTCATACCTATTATGTGCCAGGCACTGTGCTAAGTGCTGGTGGTACAAAAATAGATAGATAAATATAGATAGATAAAAATCTTTATCTGTAGGCCTATATATATAAAAGAAAGATAGTCTCTGTCATCAAGAAGCTTACAATTTAAGGAGGGAAGAAACTGCACAAAAGGAAGCTGAAAAATGTGTGTGGAGAGCTTCCAGGGAAGATACCCTTTTATAGGGCCATGGTAGAGAAGTTAGAGAAGCCCTCAAATGTTACAGCCAGAGAGATGTTCTAAACTGAGCTTCCTCCTTAAAGGGAAGCTTTGGAATTCATGACCCCAGCCTCCAATCAGAGAGGCAGGGGCCAGTGAAGGAAGGGAATTCAAAGGTTGATGAGATTATACAGGCTGGTGAGGTATCAAATACATGTATCCAGTCTGCTTCTAATTGCCTTTTCTTAGCTCTGTGCAGTAGTACATACAGGCCCATTTCATATAGAAAATACCATGTCATCATTTATTGAATACTTTACCTTTAGGGATCAGCCCAGTACCATGTGCTCATAAAGATTGTCCTATTAACTCTCCAAACTGAATTACACCTCCTCATTCCCTCTTTTCCTTTCTCTCTCTCTGTGTCTCTCTGTGTCTCTCTCCCTCTCTCTCCCTTTCTGTTTGTCTCTCTCTCTCTGTATCTCTCTCCTTTTTCTCTCTCGCTCGTTCGTTCGTTTCTTACTTCCTACCTTCCTTCCTTCTTTCCTTCCTTCCTTTCTTCCTTCCTTCCTTCCTTCCTTCCTTCCTTCCTTCCTTCCTTCCTTCCTTCCTTCCTTCCTTCCTT
>JAJPUD010000159.1:88962-104005 GCA_023553655.1 Myrmecobius fasciatus | reverse complement strand
CTTCCTTCCTTCCTTCCTTCCTTCCTTCCTTCCTTCCTTCCTTCCTTGCTTCCTTGCTTCCTTCCTTCCTTTCTTCCTTCCTTCCTTCCAACACTTTCTCTGTATCTCTTCTTTGTACTTTATCACATTCTATCTTTTTTCACTAATGTTTGCAAACGTACATGTTCTCCTAGATTGTGAACTTTTTAAAGGTAAAGGTGGTTTAATTTTTTCACTTTTCTATTCCTAGTGCCTAGCACAGTGCCTTATATATAATAAATAGGTTATTAAAAAGTACGAATTGAATTGAATTGAAAATATGAGCATACTCTTAAAGTTTCATTTATTCTTGCTTTGGGGTATACATGTCCAATACATATATCACTCTAAGAAAGACTCACAATAGTCAGGGATAGAGAGGACGTTCCCCCGGTAGAATGTAAGTTCCTTGAAGGCTTTTGTTTGTGTTTTATCTTTGTATTTTCAGCTCCTAACATACGCCTTTCATGCAATACAAACTGTATTGGAACTACATTGTGGAAAAATACAAAACCTGTCCTATTTTCCATGGCCTGCGTATTTACAGGGTATATTAATTTTGCATGAGAACATAAGAAATATCTTCCTGAGTTAACCTGAGGGTTCAACCAGCCTTGTATTCATTTATTCTATTTTCAATTGAGATCTTATAAGGCAGCCCATAGTTACCTTTTTTGGTGTGATATTAAGCTCAGGTCTGTTCCACTCTTCCTCCCTAACCTAAAATGTCTTTTGCTTCTTCATACTGGTCTAGTCTGTATACATTATCAGTGAATTATTAGCTTTATCAAAGATGTGAGTATTTGTGTCTGCATTATATACAGCCACTGCGGATAAAAGAATTAATGTGTATTTACTATCTACTACATTAGGCAGAACCTAAAATTCCCTTTCCCAAATTTCAAAGAGGATTCCCTAATTCTAGTAATCTAATTTTATAAATGTGAGTTTGTTTGCCCTTTCTACATTCTTCCTTATTAGATTGTGTCATCATATTCCCACTTAGATTTCTCATCTTTTGAGATTTATATTTCTGAAATAATTTTGTTGTATTTTTTAAAAGTCTACTCATGCAGAAGTTACTCCATCTACTGAAGGAAACCTGTGAATTGTTCTCTTGTTATTTTTCTTGGCTATAGCATTTAGTGTTCTAGTTATTGATGAACCAGGGACGCATAACAATATATTCATTTGCCTTTGGCCTCTCATTCATCCATAGGCAGCTAAATAATAATATAATAATAATAATTCACATTTATTTACTCCTTTGAGTTTTGCAAATAATTTTATATGTTATCATTTTTAATCTTCATAATAACCCTATGAGATAGATAATATTATTATTCCTATTATTTCCTCAGAGGCACCTGAGGTTCAAGATGCAGATTAAGCTACTTGCCTAGGTTCACACAGCTTGTAAGAGTCTAAGGCAGTATATGATAGCAGATCTTGACTGCCATTCTTTTTGGCCATAGAAAACAAAACTCTCTTGCATTATCCTGCCTCCAATTAAACTCATTAATGTTAAATAACTTCTTTATGAAGGAAATACACCTGGGCCTGGAATCCAAGAGTTAGGAAGACCTAAGTTAGTTCTTGCCATCGACACACATTCTGTGACCCTGGGTTGACTTCCCTAAAGCTGTTTTCTCTTCTATAAAATTAAGATGACAGTATCTATAGCATCTACCTTACAGGACTGAGAGAATCAACTAAAATAATGTCCACAAAGCACTTTACAAAAATTACAGTGCTATATAAATTATTATTTGTACTTCATGCCTATGGGAGTCTACAGAAAACAAGAAAGTTATGAATAAACTCAAGCTGTGCCTATTTCCATTAATTCTTCTTTCTCTTTTTCCCATCCAGAGGGATATTGAGCAGAGAGGGGCAATAGATTTTTGTAGTATGTATGTAAGTAGGTGCACAAATACATATGTATGCACATACATGCACACATACACTCCTCCTAAAGTAGAAAAAAAAAAGAGTACAATGCATATAAATAAAATAAACAATAAATAATTGGGGGCAGCTAGTGTATAAAGCACCAGACTTGAAGTTAGGAGGACCTGAGTTCAAATTCAGCCTTGGACACTTGCTACTTAACTAGCTGTGTGATCCTGAGCAAGTCACTTAATCCTGATTGCCTCATCAAAAAAAAAAAGTGGTTAGTCTTGTGCATACCAATTTTACTTTAGCTATGTAGCAAATATAATTATCTCAGGACCAAAATAGGGATGGTTGAACATTCTTGGCTATCTGTTTAATAAATGATGCAACTGAGGAATGGCATTTCTTTTTGTTTGGCTCCTCCTTTGGGTCTTTTGAGGTAGAAAGCATTTGTAGTTTGTTTTCACACTTAGGATTTGCCTCTTCTGCTCTACCACTGGATGCCTTAGCTCCAAATGCTGCTGAATTTCTGTGTGTCTGTTTTTCAGCTCATAGAATGCTATAAGAATGGAGGCAGTCTACTAATCCAGGGACCAGATCACTGTTCACTCCTTCACTACGCAGCTAAAACTGGAAATGGCGATATTGTGAAATACATCCTTGACCATGGTGAGTAGGCAGAATGAATTAAGAAGCCCTTACCTGTAGACAGAGTGCTTCTTACAAAGCCAAATTTGACTCAGGCAACTCTCAGAGTGGGTCTTATTAGTTTTCTGCATCCCTATAATGTTCACGCTCATCTTAAAGTCTTCTGCTGTTTTGTTTATAACATTTATAGGATTTTAAAGCTACCAAACCCTTTCCAGATATTGTTTTTATTGAGTCCTGCAGCTCTCTGAAAATGGTATTTCTAGAGAGATCTTTCAGGAAATAAGGTGTCATAAGCAAATGCAACAGCTTATGATTTAATTTCAGCTTTCTTTGTCTAACAATGTACATCTTATATAGATCACAGAAACTATCTGAAAGAAGTCATAGGATCAGGGCTTTATAGCTATAAAAAACTTTTAAAGTCATCTAGTGCAAACCCCTTATTATGCAGTTGAGAAATGATGAGAAACTTGCCATTATTCATCAGGTCCTGAATAGCATGTCAAGAATTTATGGCCAAATTCTCAGCTTCCCAATCCAGCAAATTTTCTGTACCATGTACCATGCTGGCTTCCAGTTTATCTCACTCCCTATGCCTAAGGGAGGAAAATGGCTTGATACAGATTGACATAGTCAAATCAGAAAATCTCAAAGTTGGAAGGTACCTTATATGTCTGCTAGTCCAAATCATACTTGATCAGGGCTGCCTTCTATATTCTATCATGGGAATTCAATCAAAAACTGCCAGTGATGCGAAACTCATCAATTTCTAAGGCGACCTATTGCAATTTTCAACAGCTCTAAATATTAGGATTTTTTTCTTACATATCTTTGAACTTTACCTCTGTCATTTCTATTTATTTCTTATAGTTTTGTCATCTAGGACCAAGCACAATAAATCTAATGCCTTTAGAACATCAATCATTCAAATACTTGAATACAACTATCATGTTTCCCTTTTTTGCCCTACTGAACTTTTTAGACATATCTTCCCTTCTTTAACTGTAATTTACATGTTTCAACATTTCTCATTTTAAAATATTATCTCATTTCATCTGGCTCATCAATTATAGCCTTCAAAGGCAGGATATGTGGGATTTTGACTCTAGATCCATTACCTATACCTCCCAAGTTCATGCTATCTGACAACATGTTATGTAAGCTATCTCTGATTTTATTGAAGTGATTGATAAAAGTGTTAAGCAGAAAAATAACCAAAGGGAGAACCTTGTGGTATTTCACCAACCTGTCTCAAGTCTCATGTTAATTTACTAATCACCAGTATTTGGGTCTAGACATTTAGTTGCTTCTGAATTGCATTGTACCATTATCTATCTCCTTTATCTCCTCTACCCTTCAAGTGAAGAATTTTTTCAAATGCCTTGCTGAAATCAAGGCATATTGTGACATTTCCCCAAGATTTTAGTCTAGTGACTTAATCACAAAAAGTAAATGGAATTAGTCTGATGTGAAGCATAACTTGTCTTTGATAATCTTATCTTGACTTGCATTCACTAATCTCTATTTCTCTTTCTAAATATTCATGATCCCTTTAAAAATTCATTGTAACATTTTTGTCAAGATTCAAAATTAAACTTGGTGAGTCTCAAGTTTGAAGAATCTACCTTCTTTCTCTTTTTTGAAAATTAGGGCTGTGTTTGCCTCTCTGTAGTCCTGCAGAATCATTCTTTATGGTCCTCTGAAGATAATTGACAGTAATAGTTCTTTCCAGATTTTTAAATACCATTTATCAGGAATTGATGATTGCATCTCATTTAGGGCAACTAATTACATTATTACTATCTCCTATTGCCTGTTAACCATTTGGGTTCTAGCCCTCTGAGTTTGAAAACTATCTCACTTGATAGAGAAATCACAAATAGAAGGTATCTGTTTTTCCTATCTTTTTGCCTACTTTTGTTATCACTGTACCATTTAGTGTCCCAATCAGTATTTTTTTTTCCTATTTTGGCTTCATCTTACCTCAACATTGCTTAAAAACACTGGCCTGCCATAAATTCATCTGAAGTCTTAGCTTATTCTGTTCTGTTCTGGATACTATTCTTACAGGGCTTTGCTACACTTTGATATCCTGCAATTTTTTTCCTTGCTTTCATTTTCTGTACTTACCATTTTGTAGTCTGTTGTAAGGGAGTTCTCTGTACAACCATATTGTTATCTTTGGAAAACTTGAATTCTTTGCACTTGTGTTATAAGAATTTTGCACTAAAGAGTATACTATCCTTTTTCCCTTGGGGAATCTTAGGCCATATGATATGATCTACCCTTCTTTTGAGGTTTTCTCTATGTCCTGTGCCTCAAAGTCTTGGTCAGATATTAGACCATGCTTGGACTTCACTTCCTTATCGGCTATACCTTCTTAGGTAGAATTATCCCTCCTTCAAAGACTTGAGTCATTTCTGCTTCTGCATTACATTTTCCCTTATTGGTTAGAATCAGGTTGAGAAAGATAGCTCCCATCACTACCTCTTTCATCTTCTTAAGGGTGAAACTTTCACCAAGGTAAGTCAATCATTTTTTCAATTGCTTTGCTTTTATCATAGGGAGACTGTTCAGATAGTTGAAGTCCTCAATCATTATTATATCACGTCTTCTTGCCAGTTTTTATAAACTACTCTCAGAATTCATCATGAACGAGGTTCCTTTTGCCTAGGCAATCTTTAATATATTCCCTTAATAATATTACTTCTGTTTCTCTCAGTATTTATTCTTACTCAAATATGTTCCACTATATTTGCCCCCACTAGTTTTATCTTTACCACTTAGTTAACCTAATCTGCTCATTTCAAGTATGATGTACATTTTGTACATTCAGGTTTTTTATCACCTCCCACCAGATTTGAATATTATTTGCCACTGAATTTTTTTTCCTTTACTTTTTCTAGCCAGATCTCCAGGCTAGTGTTCTCTAACAATCTTCAAGCCATGTGGATGGCATGTCTCTTTTTTCTTCACAATCTACCACTTTATACTTCAAGCTCTGAAAACAATAATCAAATCAACATTACCATTACTGGACAGAATGTTTCAATTACTTATTCTATAATTCCATTTACCATCCTTATGACTTCCTTAACCACCACTCCCATTTGTGTGGTATCTTTCCATATTAACAAGGTCCTTCCTAATAGAGATCTTATTTTGTGTGTGTTTATTCCCAACACTCAATATGGTGCCAAGCATATAGTAAAGTACTTGATAAATGCATCATCAATTATTTAATTCACTCATTGCATTAAGATCTTTGGCTCACTATTTACTATATTATACATTTGTATGTATTCATATCCATCTGAAACTAAATTCACAACCCCAATTTTTCCAGCAAAAAAAAAGAGAAAAAAAAGAAAATTCTTTGCAATTTTCTTTTATTTTCTGTGCTTTTTATTTTCTCAGATGTTCTTTTTTTCTCATTTTTTTCACTTTTTATTAAAGATTTTTAATTTTCAAAAGATATGCATAGATAATTTTTTAATATTGATTCTTGCAAAACCTTCTGTTTAAATTTCCCCCCTTCCTTTTATCCCCTCCCCAGATAGCAAGTAATCCAATATATGTTAAACATGGTAAAATATATGTTAAATCCAATATAAACATGTATATTTATACAATTATCTTGTTGCACTGGAAAAATCAAATCAAAAAGGAAAAAGAAAAAAAGAAAAATGCAAGCAAACAACAACAAAAAGAGTAAAAATGCTATATTGTGATCCACACTCAGTTCCCACAGTCCTCTCTCTGGGTGTAGATGGCTCATTTCATCACAAGATCATTGGAACTGGCCTAAATCATTGTTGAAAAGAGTCAACTACATCAAAATTGATCATCATATATCTTGCTGTTGCTGTATATAATGATCTCCTGGTTCTGCTCATTTTATTTAGCCTCTCTCTGCAAGTCTCTCCAGGCCTCTTTGAAATCATCCTTCTGGTCGTTTCTTACAGAACAATAATATTCAATAACATTCACATAACATAATTTATTCAGCCACTCTCCAATTGATAGGCATCCATTCAAGTTTCCAGGTTCTAGCCACTACAAAAAGGGCTGCCACAAACATTCTTGCACATGTGGGGCCCTTTCCCTCCTTTAAGATCTCTTTGGGATATAAGCCCAGTAGAAACACTGCTGGGTCAAAAGGTATGCACAGTTTGATAGCTTTCTGACCATAGTTCCAAATTGCTGTCCAGAATGGTGGGATCAGTTTACAGTTCCACCAACAATGTATGAGTGTCCCAGTTTTCCCACATCCCTTCCAACATTTGTCATTGCCTTTTCCTGTCATCTCAGGCAATCTGAGAGATGTGTAGTGGTACCTCCGAGTTCTCTTAATTTGTATTTCTCTGATCAATAGTGATTTAGAGCACTTTTCATATGACTAGAAATAGTTTTAATTTCTTCATCTGAAAACTGTCTGCTCATATCCTTTGACCATTTATCAGCAATTTTCTAAGGGTACCATAGTGTACTTTCTTAATCCTATTCAATTCTAGGCCCACCTCATTGTCTATTGTCAACGGATGTCCAAAATACACACACTACTAGCTTAATGAACTTCCCATCCAAATTCATGTTATATTCTGGACAATAGGTTTTATTTATCTGGGATTACTTCCATTTCTGTAGATAGTATATAGTTTCTCAAGGTACATAGGTAATGGCATTGTTGTTTTTTTCACTTACAATATTGGTATAATAAAGGCTCACTTTTTTATTTTATTACATTTTCCCACAATCTAGGGAGTCTATAGGAGCTGAGACATGAGGTGAGATGTACTGATAAAGGTCCTTCTACTAAATCTAGAGAGAACTAAAAGTGAGGCTGAGAGAGACAGAAACAGAAGCAGACAGAATTGAAATATGTTAAATACATTGCATATTTTAATTTGTGTTGGAGAACCCAGTTAGTGTGAGCATAGAGTTAATGAAAACAAAACCTTGATTCCCATATGATCCAATTAGCACCATCCCAAGAAAAACACTGTTCCCATGACTATCAACCATACCCTGTGTTTCAGCCAGCCATATTACTAAAGATAGTTTCATTGGTTACAAAAAGACTTGATAGAATGTGAATGGTGCAGCATAATTCATCACCACTGTTCAAACAAACCAACTCAATATATACTATTGACCAAAGTTAATTCATAAAAAGTGAAATGCAATCACCGTTGATCTCAGATCCGCATCTTGCCAAGTTGGCACATAATATCAGTTTCACCTTTAATGCCCATTCTACTCTGTCATTTTGTTCATGGAGCTGGATGTGACAAAATTTGAATGCATATATATTCACCACTATTTGATGTAAGTTCAAATATTCACATTGACTCTTCCCTTTCCATTCAAGTCTGTGAAGTAAAGTCTATGTCATCTGTGGCTTTGGTAATAAACCTTTGGGGTATCCTCCATGCCATCCCAAGTAAATTATTTTTCCCTCTGGGGAGGGCACAAATTGCCTAGAGCAAAGCATTCTCCTTACACAGTAGGCACCCCCTAAATGCCATTTTATGATGAAATTAGCAGTTGTTTTCTAGATTAGATTGTGGACAAAACCTGTTTAATTTCTTATTCTAGCAATGAAAATGTTTTCTATTAAATATCAGGGAGTAAGGCTATAAGACATGGATAGATATTGAACTAATAATGGGGTAATGACCAAAGCTTTCCTTGCCTTTGTGAAGAGCTTCCTTTCTCATTTTTTCAATCTTACAACAGAAAAACTACACCTTTATCAAACCTTATTTAATGTACATGCAAGCTGAATCATATAACGACACTAGCATTGTGCCCCAAGATAAATCATTTAACCACTTAGTACCACAGGCTTCTCTAAGACTCAAATTTCAGAGCTTATGACAGTTTGGAGGGAAGTTCGCCAAAATGATGACATTACTGAGTCATATTCCACACACTCAGAAATTGTCATCATATATGCAAATTTAACTTAATTTAATTGAAATATGACTTGAAATTTGGGATCAAATCAAATTGGACAAAATCATTGAATGTTTTGCCTAAAATACCCTAGAAAGAAGAAATAGATAAACAAAGAAAGAGAAAAAAAATGGCATAGTATATTGGAGTTAGAGTTAGAGGATACATATACATATATATTGATATAGATAGATAGATAGATAGATAGATAGATAGATAGATAGATAGATAGATTATAATATTAAGAATTTAACAGGGCCTTTTAGCAGTGAATAAATGGCATGGGTCTGGTTCTAGCTTCAACTACATTTATTGCCTTTTCATAATTACCACCCCAAGCCTGCTTGTCTCTCCCACCCCTCAATTGTGGCCTTTGTGGTTGGGGATTGTGGTCCCAATCACAACTTCAGCTCACTAAAAAGACGACTCCATTTCCAAAAAGCAGAAATGAGAGATTAGTGACTTTGTTACACTCAGTAATCAGTGATTAATTTCTCTTCCAAGGGCTCTTTTAAAAACCAGACTTTTGAGCAATGAGGCAAAGGGAGGGGGGCTCTGCATGGATTCCGGCTTGAAGGATGTTGTTTGTAGGGAAGTCTATGAAATGTTGAATCTTTTTCTCCCTTCATCTTCTCCCAGACCTCTCTCATAGCCACAACCTGCTGCTTTCCTTTATGAATAACTCAAGTTTGGGTATTTGGAGGGCTGAAAAGGGAATCAAGGGAGAGGGGGAGTTAACAATTCCTCACAGACAGTGGTGAGAGACATTAAGGATGGAGAGTCATTCCAGCTGAGTTTACCCCCAGTGGTTCCTGCTTTTCAGCTCCTTTCAACCATATTTTCCACCCCTCTTTCCTCCTCCCCATTTGGCCCTTCTGAGAGACTTTTGTCTTGTTTTATTCTTTTACCTCCCCATACATTTTGTTCTTTTGTTTTTGTGCCCCTCCCTTTTCTTGCCCCCCCCCCCCTGCTGTTTTCCGTGATAGAAATCTCACTCATGCATTTCCTTTTGGATTTCTATGGGGTTATTCTGTGGTCTTGTGCTGCCTTCAGTTTCTTTTTTCTTTCTCTCCCTCTTGTCCTTAAGAGAAACAGCCACCTTCCCGCTGGGACAGGATGACAGTGCTGTTAGCGTTCCCAGTGCCAGCTTTCCCCACATCTGTGCAGCTTTTGTCCCATGGCAGAGGGGGATTTGGAATGGTCGGCTGGCAGCGTCAGGGAGACTAATGGAAAATGAGGGCCAAAGAGAAGAAGGGGACAGGAAGGTGGGAGGGGAAGCAGAGGGGATTTGAAGGAGTGGGTAGGAGACACAGAAGCAGCACACAACCCAGGACAGAATTAAAGGGTCCTCACTACAAAGACTCAGAGGTTCTGGTTTCACTGTTAGGAATCCAGCAGTCCAATGAATGCCCTCTTACAGGGCCTGCACAATTGCTACTAGATGGTAAACTATTTATGGAGAAAAATTGATGTTTAGAATAATGCAGTAAACGGTGCTATCTTTGTACTGGGAAAAGATTCTCTTGAAAGTCTTGTTTTTCCCCCTGTGATTTTTTACCTGAATGCCAATCTATTTTTAACCCACTTCACTTTGACCTCATTATCTTTCTTTCCTTCCTTCATGGTTCTCCCACTTTTTAGAGATCAGTGTCTTTGACCTTTAAAAAACAAAACAAAAGATGATATGGCTGTATAACAAGTAGACTAAATTACAAGGTCTCAGAGTGAAAAGCAACCTCAGTTTAACCTCTTTCTGAGCAATAATCTCTCATAGCTTTTACAACAAAGATTTTTTTAGGCCCCAAAATGAAAACCACCAATGACAGGGAATCCATTATCTCCTTGAGTGATCCATTCTATTCTTGCAAAATCCTAAATGATGGGAAGTATTTTTTTTATTAGGCTCTCCTTTGCCTCTCAGAAACTATCAACCAGAGGTACACCTTTGGCATTCTTTGGCTAGACAAAAAAAAAGCCTGTTCTTTCTTCCAAATGACAGCTCATCACATACTTGAAGACTTCTATCCTATGCTCCAAAGGTCTTATGTCCTCTGAGCTAAAAATTCTTTTTCCTTTCACTTGAAGTGACCGCGGTTTAATTTTGAGTCCCCTTATCCTCCTCAACATCCATCATCTTTTGAGATCTTGATCTCGAGATGCCTTGTGGGATACCGGGCAGAAAGCTAGAAATGGAGTGAGGAAGCCTTGGCTTCAAACTCTGCCTGAGACATTAGAGATGGCCAAACTATTTAACTTACTGTGCTTCTGATTCCTCATTTATAAAAGTAGATGTTGGACTCTGTGGCTTCCAAGGTCCCATTCCAGATGTAAAATATATATTCCCTAAGATAATTCAGTTTGTCATTATTGAAATATGATTCTTGGAAGTGACCCACTACTCCAGGTATGTTTTATCAAGTTAGGTCCATCAGGTTAGGTACATAGTTTGATCACTATCCTCATCCTAAGACAGTGCTCTTATTAATATAGTAGAAGATTGCATTCACTCATTTTTTAGTTGCCAAATTATGCCATCGGCTCAAATTAAGCTTTATGGTCTCATAAGTCCCAGCACTTTTTTTGAAATAAATTGTTTTCTAGTCATCTTTCTCAGATTGAGATAGTTTTTGAAATACAAATGTAGGGCTTTATATTTATTATTAGTAGTAAATGCAATCTTATTTGTTTAGACCCATCATTCTGTCCTGTAGAGGTTTAAATGGATTTTTAAAATCAAATTACATTTATGTAATTCAATTTAATTCAACAATCACTTATCAATTTCCTGCAGTATACATGTGTTGGGAATGCATAAACAAAATGAGACATCCACTCATTTATTCACCAAATATTTATTAAGCCCTAAATATGGACAAAGAGTTGTGCTGAGTGCTGTGGAGGATTTAATGTAAAAGAGATTATCCTAGACTTGCAATTTAGGGCCTTAACAATTTAGTAGGGGAGATAAAATATTCTCTTCCCAGACATTGTCATAAAATATTATCTCTACTTTGGTCATCATCTTTATGTCTAACAATTGCAATCTTGGACTCTGACACTGGAACCCAAGGCTCTGATAGGAGAACCAGGCCTGCACCCTAATTTCAAAAATCTAAATACCATATCATCTTCCTCATCTACTTTTCTAGATTCCCTTTATATATAGTTTTCCTTCTTAGGATATAATTCCCAGGCAAGTATCTTCCCTGCTTGTAAGAGTATTTCAAGAGCTTAGCATCATTCCTGAGACATAATAAACAACTTAATAAATGCTCTCTCGCTTTCTCTTCCTGCCTCCCTCCATCAGTCCATCCCTTCTCCTTCCTCTCTGCCATTTCTGTCTCCTTGTCTCACTGTCTGTCTCTATCTCTTGTATATATCTGTCTCTGTCTCTGTCTCTCTCTTTGGCTATGTCTCTGTCTCTCTCTTTTTATCTGTCTCTCTCTCTGTGTCTCTCTGAATAGCTACACTACAAGAATGTATGTTAAATCTCATGAGTTAGGCAATCAGTATTCTGTGCACTGACAAGAATATATTATTTCTGCAGCTGAAGTGTCCAGGAAAGGGACAGGTAAAATTTGTACCTTCAAGGTATTATAAATTAGTCTTTGCTTCTCAGACTAGGATGATTTAGACAAGCCATCATGGAATCATCTTCTCTGTTCACAGACCAGCAGGAAAATGATCTTTGTGCCCTATCCTTAATATTCTGAGCCCTGCTTTTGCATTTCATCCTTGCTCATTGATAATGATGGATTTTGTTCTATCCAAAGCCCTCTTCCTTCCATCTTCCTTCTCCCCCGCTTTCCTTTCTATCTTTGCTAAGAAAGAGTCATTTTGGGGTCAGCTAGACAGTACAGCAGGTAGATTATTGGTTCTGGAGACAGGAAAACCTGAGTTCAGATCCAGCCTCAGGTACTGGACTGTGTGACCCTAGGAAAGTCACTTAACCCTGATTGCCTCAAAAAGAGAAAAACAAAGGAAGTCATTTTCCCCTTCCCAAGCAGAATTGTTTTATTCATTTATAATATTTTCACAACCAATTCTCTGTGTTATTGCTGATTGATCCATTCTTATCTAAACATTCACATTTCTTCTTTGGCACAATTACTAAGCAGGGCGACCCATACCATCTCTTTCCCATCTCAGGCAGAAAAATCTCAAGGCTCACTTTCATTTGTATCATGTATTATTAGAACATCTAAAATTGGGATCCCAAATAAATCCATGAGCTTTTGATGCCCAGAAAGTGAGGTAGGAGAAAAGAAAAATGAAAAATAATTATTCAGATTTTAGGGTCCGCACTTGCCCAGCATTCAGTCAGAGAAGACAGAAGTTTAGAAAATCCTCTTGAACTTTTGCAATCCAAGTCAAGTTTTTGGCTATTCCCTTCCCAACACTGATCATCTGATTTCTGCCCTTTTCCCTTGATGATCTGCCTTGTTTTGCATATTTCTGCAGACAGGGATATAAAGGTATTTTAAGAAAAAGTGTTATCTTAAAAATCTTAATCACCCCTTGGTTCCAGTCTCATTCAGCAAAAATTTTGCTAGAGATACTAATCACTTCTGCTTTCTCTCATTTCTATTGGAGATGTTAAGGAGGAAAGGGAGGGAGGTACTGGAAAAAAAATTAAGCATTTTATTGAAAAGAAAAGAAATCTCTCTCATCTATGATCAGAATGAACCCTCTCTTTGTTCCCCCTCCCCATTCCTTCCCTGTCTTGTCTCTCTCCAGCATCAGGCTATTGATACATTACCCCAAGAAAATAATTTTGCAGGCTTATCCCTCTTACTGGCTGAGAGACTTTAGAACTTGGCCTGTATGGCTTTGGCGATCTCACCAATTGAAACAGCCCCCACTGCCCCCAGTGATATGGCCAAATGAAGGAGGAAGCAGCTGCTTCAATAAGACATTGCTTCTGTTGCTCAAATATTTTTGCAATTAGCAGTAATGCTGGGAACAGAACTACTGGAGAGATTGGATGGCTTGTTTTTGTGCCTTTCCTTTCAAAGTGAATGGCTCCAGAGGTTAGCAGAGGGCATCAGTGGCTCTTTAAAAGACTGTTGGACTTTGGAAACCTTCCTGCTCCTGGGTCTTGTTGAGGCTGCCCTGTCAAGAATGAATAGAACTAAAGTGGCTAGTTCTCAGGGACTTGTAATTTAAGGCACCACGAGGCCTCATGCATAGTAGAGAGGAAAGGAGCCCGGTGGGGGGTTGAGGGGAAGCAGAAAGGGCAAGAGTAAGCTTTCTCTCAGGCTCCCTTCCCTTGCTGCTTATTGCCAACTGCTAAGACGAGGCCTTCATTATATGGGTTAATCTTATTATTTGATGAAGTTCTGTCTGTTCTAGCTCAAACATTTCTCTTGTGTCGCATGCTCTGGTTCAGGTACATGTACAACACCTTAGTTAGAGCCTCATAACCTCTCACCTGAACATTAAAAAGTTTTCTAACTTGTCTTCTTGGCTACAGGGTCTCCTATCCATTATGTCCTTCATGATAGTTCAGGCAATATTCTTAATGTGGTAAAATCATATTATTCTTCTGAATATCATTGGTTCTCTTTCTGTTCTTAGCTGGATAAAATATAGTATAAAAATCTTGATTTAGACTGGTATTCAACACACCCTATAATCTAGGGCTCTGCAGTGGAGAGGGAATTGTTTTGGGATTCGGTCTGACAAGATGAGTAGTTGTTAAAATCAGATTAGATCGAGGTCTTTAATCCATACATGAGGACTCCTGCTGACTGCATATTTAAATTATGATATTTTATGTTTCATTGTATTTTTATTTATTTTGTTGAATTATTTATTTTATATGTACATGATTACACATGCATAATTGCATAATATACATAAATGCACACACATAATTAATAGTTCAATTACAGAGAGACAGCTAGGTGGCTGCCATTCATAGAGTGCTGGGCCTGGATCAGGAAGATTGGGCAAGTTATTTGACTCTGCCTCAATTTCTTCATCTGTAAAATGATCTAGAGAAGGAAATGGCAAACCATTCAGTATTTTTGCCAAGAAAATTTCAAATGGAGTCATGAAGAATCAGACTTGCCTAAAAAGACTGGAGAAAAATCATATTTTGATCTAGTTGGAGCAGCAGTCAGAAGTATTATGAGCCACATGTGACTCACAGGCCATATATTTCTGAAGCAGATAATCTCTAAGGCCCCTAAATCTTTCATTCTACTATTCCATCTTTCTCTCACATGAGTCTCTATTAGGCTCATTCATCCTGTCTGGAATCATTTTCTCTTGCCCTCATTTGATGAAAGTCAAGGAGCCACATCCTTTTTCAACCTTTTCCTGATCTTCCTATCTGATAATTATGCCTTCTTCCTCAAATTTGTCATAGGATTCTTTGTCTCTCCTTTTCATTTAATCACATTCTATGTTGGATTGTAGCTACTTTTGAAAAATCTTATTTCCATATTAGATTGTAAGCTCCCCAAGGTCAGGTCTGGGTTTTGTGTGTGTGTGTGTGTGTGTGTGTGTGTGTGTG